>WNWK01048738.1:0-13444 GCA_009830355.1 Cherax destructor | reverse complement strand
GGGAAAGGCCCCATTATTTTAATGTGCCATGGCGGCACTCTACCCATTTGAGGTGGAAGCCTAGTCCTGAGCCCTCTTGGGGTGGGTCATGCAAAGAGTATGTAACCTTATTCGAGCATGTTAAACACACCCACATAGGTGACCCTCCAACCAGCGAACCATCGTTAAGGGTTTGGCGATGGGGCCCCATCATCAAATCAACGACTCGGTTCAGCCAATTAAAATGAGTTTAACAATGACAAAGGTGACGTGGATACCACTCGCGGTTTGTCATTGGAATTCTCATAGAGCTGTTGTGGAAAGTTGTCTGTCTTTTGGCTGCTGCTTAGCCTAGACAACTGTGGCGTGCACTAAACACTACTCCTTTGTATATAGTGTACATATGTGTAAAAAGCCCTTTGTTATTTACTTGGTGAAGGAAAAGACAAAAGTCTTATATATTCATAACTGCTTGGTGAAGGAAAAGACAAAGTCTTATATATTCATAACTGCTTGAAGGAAATACAAATGCAAAGCATTTTCTACTGTGTTTCTTTGCTCCAAGCTCCCTTTTACGCTCAGGTTAACAGGCTATTGAACCTGAGGTTGAACAAGGTTAAATGATTGGGCTCAAAATATCAACAAGCAATTAGATAGTTTATAAGAAACTGAGCCTATAGAGCTAACAATTGGTCTAACTGGATTACCTGGTTAAATGATTTCAATATGGTTAGTTTTGATGTTACTTCCTTGTTTACAAAAGTTCCAATTGATGATTTACTTACTTTGTTATCTGAGGAACTTGTTAATTGCGATTCACCATTACCAATTCCTGTTATCATTAAAATGATTAAACTTTGTATTGTTGATGCAAAATTTGTATTTAATGATGATTTTTACACTCAGAAGTTTGGTATGGCAATGGAAAATCCTCTTTCACCTGTTCTTCGTAATTTATACATATAATTTTTCGAAACAAGATTGCTTAACACAATCCTTCCTAATAGAGCTAAGTGGTATAGATATGTTGATGAAATTTTGTGCCTTATGCCTAAGAATGTAGACATAAGTCATTTCCTTGTTAAATTAAATAGCTTAGCTCATTCCATAAATTTTTCTGTTGAGTTCGAAGTAAATAACTCATTGCCTTTCCTAGATGTTTTAATTATTAAGGCAAACAATTATTTTAAATATAAAATTTACAGAAAACCTACAAATAATTTATGAAATAGCTAATGATCTTAAATACCCATGAAATGTAATTGATAAATCATTTAAAATAGCTAGAAATACTTTTTACAATCTAAAAAGGGACAACCAACTAACAACCCACCTTATTTTACGAGTTAATCAGAAGTAATTCTTTGTCAAACTCGTCCTGGATTTTATGCAGAAAAAGAGG
The DNA here is from genome assembly GCA_009830355.1 of Cherax destructor. Classification (NCBI taxonomy): domain Eukaryota; kingdom Metazoa; phylum Arthropoda; class Malacostraca; order Decapoda; family Parastacidae; genus Cherax; species Cherax destructor. The sequence continues at coordinate 12,063 of WNWK01048738.1, read as the reverse complement.
TATGGAAAAAATTATGTATTTTTTTGTTACGACTTCGATATCGTAACTCAAATAAAAAGGTCCTGGCTCATAAATAGCTGCTCAATCTGCTGTCTAGGGGCATTTAAATTACAATGAAAAAACACAGCAACTCTGGGCCAGCATACAATTATATGTTAAACAACATTAATTATTATATGAGGAAGGACATTAAAACTCACCTATACAAAAATGAAATATAATAATGAATAACTTATATACAACTTATAACCTACTACAAAAATCACCACACTCCAGTTTACATTAGCTCACTAGCACACAGACTTTAAAAGAGCGGACTACACTGGTATGAGGAATTTCCGCAGAAGGTTCAGTGGGAGAGTGAAATGGAAGGACAGTCAGTAAATGAAATGATGGAATACGTAGCGACAAAGTGCAAGGAGGCAGAGGAACGGTTTATACCCAAAGTAAAAATATTAAATGGGAAGGCCAGGAGCCCCTGGTTTACCCAAAGGTGCAGGGAGGCAAAGATTCAGAGTGTCAGAGAATGGAAAAGGTACAGAAGGCAAAGAACCCAAGTAAACAAAGAGATTAATTGCAGAGCTAGAAACGAGTATGCACAGGTACGGAGGGAGACCCAGAAACAGTACGAAAATGACATAGCATCGAAAGTCAAGTCTGACCCGAAACTGATGTACAGTCACATCAGAAGGAAGACAACAGTCTAGGACCAGGTGATAAGGATCAGGAGAAGATGGGGAACTCACAAGTAACGATCAAGAGGTATGTGAGGAGCTCAACTCGAGGTTTAAGGAAGTATTCACAGTGGAGGCAGGAAGGCAGCTGGGTAGACAGGACAGAACGCATCACCAACAAGGAATGTATCAAGTGCTGGAGGGCATACACACAACTGAGGAGGAGGTGAAGCAGTAACTCAGTGACCTTGATACCTCAAAGGCGATGGGTCCGGACAATATCTCCCCGTGGGTCCTCCGGGAGGGAGCTGAGGTACTGAGTGTGCCACTTACCATAATATTCAACACATCCCTTGAAACTGGGCAGCTACCTGAGGTATGGAAAAAGGCCAACGTAGTTCCCATCTTTAAAAAAGGAGACAGAAAAGAGGCACTAAACTATAGACCGGTGTCACTTACGTGTATAGTGTGCAAAGTCTTGGAGAAAATCATAACGAAAAAAATGGTGGAGCATCTGGAACGGCACAGGGTAATCAACGCCAGACAGCACGGATTCAGGGAAGGCAAATCCTGTGTAACAAACCTTCTGGAGTTCTATGATAAAGTAACAGAGGTAAAACAAGAGATAGAAGGGTGGGTTGTTTGCATTTTCTTGGACTGCAGGAAGGCCTTCGACACAGTTCCTCATATGAGATTAGTAAAGAAGCTGGAAGACAAAGCGAGTATAACAGGAAGGGCACTGGAATGGATCAGGGAATACCTCACATGGAGGTAACAACGGGTCATGGTGTGTAATGAGGTATCACAGTGGGCGCCTGTGACGAGCGGGGTACCGCAGGGGTCAGTCCTAGGACCAGTGCTATTCTTGGCATATGTGAATGACATGTCGGACGGGATAGACTCAGAAGTGTCTCTGTTCGCAGATGATGTAAAATTAATGAGGAGAATCAAATAGGATGAGGACCAAGCAGGACTTCAAAGAGACCTGCACAAGCTTGACATCTGGTCTAGCAACTGGCTTCTCGAATTTAATCCCACCAAATACAAAGTCATGAAGATCAGAGAAGGGCAAAGATGACCGCTGACAGAGTACAGGCTAGGTGGACAAAGGCTACAAACCGCGTCAAAGGAGAAAGACCTTGGGGTGAGTATAACACCAAGCACGTCTCCGGAAGCACACATCAACCAGATAACTGCGGCAGCATATGGGCGACTTGCAAACCTAAGATTAGCGTTCCGTTACCTTAACCAGGAATCGTTCAAGACACTGTACACCGTGTACGTCAGGCCCATACTAGAGTATGCAGCAACAGTCTGGAACCCACACCTGGTCAAGCACGTCAAGAAATTAGAGAAAGTGCAAAGGTTTGCGACAAGGTTAGTTCCACAACACAGGGGACTGTCCTATGAAGAAAGGTTGAGAGAAATAGGACTAGCAACACTGGAGGACAGAAGGGTTAGAGGTGACATGATAACGACATACAAAATACTGCGGGGAATCGACAAGGTAGATAGTGACAGGATGTTCCAGAGAGGGAACACAGAAACAAGAGGACCTAATTGGAAGCTGAAGGCTCAGGTGAGTCAAAGGGATGTTAGGAAGCATTTCTTCAGTTACAGAGTAGTCAGGAAGTGGAATAGTCTAGCAAACGATATAGTGGAGGCAGGAACCATACATAGTTTTAAGACAAGGTATGATAAAGCTCATGGAGTAGGGAGAGAAGAGACCCAGTAGCGGACAGTGAAGAGGCGGGGCCTGGAGCTGAGTCTCGACCCCTGCAACCACAATCAGGTGAGTACAATTAGGTGAGTACACTGCTACTAGTAATTTAAGATACAATTATATCAACAGGGCGGCTCCATGACCCCCCTCCCTTTCTTCCTGCAGGCTACTTAGCCTACAGTTAAAATATTACATATTCTCCAAAACACAGGTCCTTGCACACACACTAGGGCTTTACATGTAAACATGAGAGCACCTGAATACAAAATTACTTATATTATACACAGAAAAACTCACCAAACCACCTACTCACACTAACGCCAACCCATGACTTCACACAGCCGCCTTCCTACACGTACTAACTCTCCAACATCTCATCTGCTCCTGTCCTGGCCACTCTGCATTGAAAGGAATAAAACGCATCCGGATTGGGAATAATACCGGAGCTATAAAACTTTTTTTTTTTTATAAATATTTTTTTTTAATACAGTACTCCGTAATATCCCCTCCCCCAGACCAAAGGTCTCAATGAGCTAGCTTGAACCCACTTGGGTGCAGCTAGTCAAGGAAACTAGGAAAAGAACCCTAGGTCTGGGGAAACACAAAATTCTCAAAACAAAAAAAATAAGAAAACTGCATCAATTGACTTGTACATACAAAAAACACAATAATCCGCAGTCGTGTGAAACTCGTTTGACGTAAAAGTGATCAGGTTTTACTTTAAATGAGTCGTGATGCTTTATAGCTGTACTCTGAAACATAAACAGGGAAATGCACCAGTACAATACTGTGTTGGCCAAACACCTACGTTGATGCATTTTCAATACATGACATAAAATTAAAGAGGTGACTGGGTTACCTCTGTACATATTATATAAAAAGTTTACACAATTAATATATACAAGGATACTTATGATAAACTGAGATTACAAATAGGAAATACAATATCAACTCTGCGTCTCACAGCAATATATAATAAACAAAACTGGCTATGCAAACACACCACTGGGAGAAATTGGAGAACAAGGGAGAGAAAATTACCAGACTTCAAAACTGGGTAGTAAGTCACATATAAAATTAGTCCAGTGGGACTGTGACCTTGAAAAACACAGTGGAGTCATCCGTCATTCCAAGGAACCCTGGAGTCACCCCATTTGGTGATCCAAAATAAAACATGTGGATCCTGGAGGAAACACACAAACACACAAGATCACTATTCATAACCCACAAATAGTGAGGCTTCACCACCAACACCATACCACTACCTTTGGTCCAACAGTCATACACCAACACCACACAGGTGAGGCATCACCTCCCACACCGTATGTTAGTATACCTTACCTTGGCATGAACTGATGTGACTACCACCAAAAACACACACACACTCTCTTGGGTAATCTGATACCTCCTCCACCAGCTCACCGAGCTTCAGTCCACCAGGTGGTCAGAAAGCCATCTACTCACCTACTGCAAAACGAGAGCAGATAAATGTCTACACTACATTATGTACAGTAACACGAGAAAATACATAAGCAACCAATTCTCCGTCCCCTTCCCATAACGAATCACCAAAGTGAGCATTTGAGTGTTGTTCCTCGGTATGCGAAGGTAATGTAGGACTGTGATCACTATACTAAAAAAATCTGCACTTTCAACACCAAACAAGAGCCTCCTTTTACTTGGAGCATACATTTTAACGTTACTGGTAGTAATTGTCCTGCTGCTTTTTCAACACCGCAACACTAACAACAACATAATTGGCATCTACTTGCAGAGAAAATGACAGTGCAACATTGAAAGTAGTCATTACAGGAGCACTAAGAATATTATCACTTTGCAAACAGGCTGTGTAAAGCAATGTCATGTTACATGTAAAGATATACAAAAAAATAAAGTACTTGTTGAGTACAATTGATTACATAGATTTATAATTAGCGCACTGGGTCATGAAAAGCAAATAACCCTGCAACACACTCACAAGTGTGGTATCTAGTATGTCAATGAAATTATTCATAAGAGGAAACCCATCAGCATTAATTATCAAATATATTTTGCAGCAGTCAGTGAACATGCTGAGAGTCTCATCTAGTGTGAGACCCTTGAAAGGCAATGTCCACTGTTTCTCGCCGACTACAGTGAAAATACAAAAAATCACATCTTCCTTCATACACATCTCTTCCCTGCAAAACATTCTGAATGTGCTCAGGTACATTTACCTCATGGGGATTTATGTCCCCTTTCTAACATCAGAAAACTCATTTACAAAGTTCTATGGTGGCTGAGCCAACGCACCAAGTTTTTCCCACTCCTGCATCAAAAGTAACCTTTTCAAAATCATATTAATCATAGCAGAGTACGGATAACAACAACCATATGCGTTTTTCTGATCGGGTGTGTGGGTTTTATTTTCATCAGAGACCTCATCCACTATCAGGTACCATCCACAGCTAATCACAGCAGTCCTAGGAGCCGGCTCCAGTATCACCACCTACACTCTAGCCTCCAGATCAAGTAGCACCACCTCATAGTCCCACGTTATCCTGGACAGACTGGCAGGCTGGTGCACTAGTGCCGCCCACCTCATCTTAGCCAAACAGTCTCTGAAACTGAGAAAAAACACCGAGGGGGAAGCATCACCATCCTCACCTAGCCCATGACTTAATGATTCCAGAGTGCTTCCCCGCACGTTAATGAAAAGTAGGGTCATACCCTCATCCCAGTCCTTCTGGTACTGGGGAAAACAAAAGTGCATCGTCCTGAGAGACTGGTAAAAACACTCTACTTTTCTTTGACTCTCATAGTGATAGACAACTTTAAGTAAGTCTCTTAAAACTACATGACATTTTATAAATGACTTCTGGTTGGCTTGTTGGAAGCCTAGCTGACAAAATTTTACCAGAAATCTCAAAACCACACACACAAAATTACTAGGAAGGAGCAGGAACTCTGGTAACATGAAAAAAAAGATAAGTGACTGGTATACATTTATTATCCAGCTCTCCCTTCTCAATACTGAAATATCCTCCATTGGGAATCTGTAAAGAATTCAGAACCTTATCCTCAAAAGGCTCTGACATGACTGCATGGTCACATATTCTGGAAAATAAACATGTGTTAAATTTGGGAACCACTTCCTCTGTAACAACTGGCAACTGAATAGCCTTCAGGGAGTCACCATATCCCTGGACCTCAACCAGCTACGTCAGAGTCAGGTATTCTCTCCCATGCCAGCACCGAGACCTCCCACTCTAAACCGGGTTTAACATGGGCCAGTTCATCACTGCCCAGAGGCTCCTCAGGCCCAAATCACAACAGTCAGGAAAAAGATGAAGGCGAGGCACAGAAGTTCTTCCCTTGCCCACCTGGCTACACATTGAAAAATTTTCAGTTACAGTATCATTAGTTTTCACCTTAACACCTTTTAAATCAGGGTCCTCCAAACCAAACATTCCTCACTTTTGAGAAGATCCATAACATTGTTGCCTAGTAGTAGGTCAACACCTGAAAAGGTAAATCATCTGTAATACCTACGGGCAGTTACCAGACTGGTAAACAGACTCCACCCACAATCTAATAAAACACACAGCAAAGCACATTGGTACATTAAATGATTATATGCACAGAGAATTATTATTACTAAATAACTCCCTAAATTACTAAATGTGCACACAAAATCAGGCAGAAAATAATTGTATTACACCTGAAAAAAAGTTACTGTTAATATATCCTTCCTGTAAAAACTCTCCAGGTTTGAAATATGAATTACCATTCTAACTTTGATAATTCTTCCCTGCAGCCACCATATTACGACTTCGATATCATAACTTAAATAAAAGTTAATGACTTCTAAATGGCTGCTCAATCTGCTGAATAGGGACATTTAAATTAAATTGAAAACACAGCAACTCTAGGGCCAGCATACAATTATATGTTAAACAATATTAATTATTATATGAGGAAGAACATTAAAACTCAAATATGCAAAAATATAATATAATAATGAATAACTTATATGCAACTTATAACCTACTACAAAAAGCACCACAATCCAGTTTACATTAGCTCACTAGCACACTGCTACTAGTGATTTAAAATAAAATTATATCAACAGGAGGCTCAATCCCCCTCCCCATTTCTTCCTGCAGGCTACTTAGCCTACAGTTAAAATATTACATACTCTCCAAAACACAGGCCCTTGCACACACACTAGGGCTTTACATGTAAACATGAGAGCACTTGAATACAAAATTACTTATACACAAAAAACTCCCAAACCACCTACTCACACTAACGCCAACCCATGACTTCACACAGCCGCCTTCCTACACGTACTAACTCCCCAACACCTCATCTGTTCCTGTCCTGGCCACTCTGCATTGACAGGAATAAAACGTATCTGGATTGGGAATAATACCGGAGCTATATATATATTTTTTTTATATAATTTTTTTTAATACAGTACTCTGTAATATTCATGATAAATTTTTTAAACCGTTCGATTTATGACTAAATTTACTAACAGTTACTATTCTATCTGTTTCTTAGGAGAACGGGTTGAAGTGTTGTAGTATTTTTCATTCAGTGGCTGGAGTTCACCTGAACTTCTTATGAACTGAATTAAACGGTTCTTGGGTTTAGGCTGTAAAGGTGCAAATTTCTTAAATATATCATCGTAGTTAATAATTGTACAATAACTGGTGATCCTTCAAAGGAAGCTTCGCCTTGATTCTCGCCAAATAACTGGAGATCGGCTTTAATATTTAAATGTAGGTGAATCTTACTCTGAAAAAAAGTTTGGATTAGTTTGACTTGTGTAAATGATTTTTGGATTTTTCATGAAGATATTTGGAAAATAGAAATATGGGTTTTTGTGGTGCAACGCTTAATCAGATTATCATAATAACTACAACACATATAACTTAATAATGCAGATTCTGAAGCCTTCAACTTACAAGTGCTTTTTTGTTGAAAAATGTTGATCTTTATGACATAGCCAGAGAATTCTTTTTCAGATTTGCTTACTTTCAAAAAAAGTACTTTTCACAGGAAGGTTCGAATTGGTTTGAATTAGTTTTGGGCTGTTAATGTTATAATTTATAAATTTTATTGAGGAAATTGGAATATTTATTTCCAAGCAATAACTTGTGACTACCTTTCCACAATAATATTTACCATCACTAGAAGCTTATGGTGCAATACTCACTTTTCACTTCGTGTACATTAACGAACAGGAGTTTGGGGATTATGAATTTCGAGGATGTACATAAATGGTGTACTATCTCGTACGTCATGTATGTGCGTACACTCACCTATTTGTGGTTGCAGGGATCGAGTCACAGTTCCCGGCCCCGCCTCTTCTCTGATATGTGGATGTGTGTGTGTGAGTATGTGTGTGTATGTGTGTGTGTGAGTATGTGTGTGTATGTGTGTGTGTGAGTATGTGTGTGTATCGGTGTACTCACCTAGTTGTACTCACCTAGTTGTGGTTGCAGGGGTCGATTCATAGCTCCTGGCCCCGCCTCTTCACTGGCCGCTACTGGGTCACTCTCCTGCGCCATGAGCTTTATCATACCTCTTCTTAAAGCTATGTATGGAGCCTGCCTCCATATGTATATGTGTTTGTGTGTATGTGTGTGTATGTGAGTATGTGTGTGTGTATGTGTGTGTATGTGTGTGTGAATGTGTGTGAACATATATTGTGTGTGTGTGTGTGTGTGTGTGTGTGTGTGATTGTGAGTGTGTGTGTGTGTGTTGTGTGTGTGTGTGTGTTTGTAATGTGTGTGTGTGTGTGTGTATGTGTGTGTGTGTGTGTGTGTAGTGTGTGTATGTGTGTGTGATGTGTATGTATGTGTGTGTGAATGTGTGTGAACATATATGTGTGTGTGTGTGTGTGATTGTGAGTGTGTGTGTGTGTGTGTTTTGTGTGTGTGTGTTTGTGATTGTGTGTGTGTTGTGTGTGTATGTGTGTGTGTGTATGTTGTGTGTGTATGTATGTGTGTGTGTGTGTGTGTGTGTGTGTGTGTGTAGTGTGTGTATAGTGTGTGTGTGGTGTGTGTGTGTGTGTGTGTTAGAAAGGAGGAGAGATAACGGGAGGTTGGCTTAATTTCTGGACACGCCTCCTGTTGGTGATACCCAATCACCTACGTGAGAGTCAAGTTACATTTCATGGTGATGGCCAGTAAAATGAGAGGATGGTGTTCAGCTTTCTTATAAATGAAATGATGGTAAGTGACTTGATTCATTGTGGTACATCTGAATCTGTTGTCACTGATCGTTGGGCAGTCCTAGTTTCTCTTTCATATCCACACAGTAAGGTAAGATTAACAATACGTATTCTTTGTCCACACAGTAAGGTAAGATTAACAAATACGTATTACTTTGTCCACACAGTAAGGTAAGATTAACAAATACGTATACTTTGTCCACACAGTAAGGTAAGATTAACAAATACGTATTACTTTGTCCACACAGTAAGGTAAGATTAACAAATACGTATTACTTTGTCCACACAGTAATGTAAGATTAACAAATACGATTACTTTGTCCACACAGTAAGGTAAGATTAACAAATACGTATTACTTTGTCCACACAGTAATGTAAGATTAACAAACTATTACTTTGTCCACACAGTAATGTAAGATTAACAAATACGTATTACTTTGTCCACACAGTAAGGTAAGATTAACAAATACGTATTACTTTGTCCACACAGTAATGTAAGATTAACAAATACGTATTACTTTGTCCACACAGAAAAGGTAAGATTAACAAATACGTATTACTTGCCCACACAGTAATGTAAGATTAACAAATACGTATTACTTTGCCCACACAGTAAGGTAAGATTAACAAATACGTATTACTTTGTCCACACAGTAATGTAAGATTAACAAATACGTATTACTTTGTCCACACAGTAAAGTAAGATTAACAAATACGATTACTTTGTCCACACAGTAAGTAAGATTAACAAATACGATTACTTTGTCCACACAGTAAGGTAAGATTAACAAAAACGTATTACTTTGTACAAATCGTTTTCGTACAGGTTATCATGATGATTTGTTGTGTGTATTTCTTGTAAAAGATATTTATATAAGCAATTCTTTTATTTATTAATTAAGGTATAATGAATAAGTGGTTTTGTTTTCTCAAACATAACATAAATATTCTTCAGTTCTTCGCCAACTAAAAAACTAACTAAAATACCACTGGGTAAATGTGACATCAAAACCATCTTGAAAATTTGCATATATAAACTCCAAAGAAAATATTTAAAGACTAAATAAAAACACTTAAATTCCTGCTGCACTGGAATATTTTCAGTATAACACGTTCAGTTCTTGTTACAAATCACTTTATTCTAAATGACAGAAACTTTGCCAATCTATGATGCTGTTTAGCTTAAAAATAAGTTTATATACACTTTGTTTATGATATATATGTTTAATAACTGTACATTTAACTAATTACTAGAGATGTACAAAAGTATCGGTATCGGTGGGTATCGGCCATTTTACGGTATAGGAAAAAACGACCGATACCAGCCGACCTTTATATTATTAATATTATATGAGTGCTTATAAATCTCAACATAAATACTCTACCTCACGATTGTGAGGGGTTACTCATACACTCAAACACACACACACACACACACCAGTTAGGTAAGGAGTGCACACATACATACGCACACACACACACACACACGGTAACGGAACACAGGTAACGGAACACAGGTAACGGAAGTAAGACACGAGAGGGAGTAGATTGCATTTTCTTGGACTGCAAGAAGGCCTTCGACACAGTTCCTCACAAGAGATTAGTGCAAAATCTGAAGGACCAGGCACGCATAGCAGGAAGGGTACTGCAATGGATCAGGGAATACCTAACAGGAGGCAGCAAGAGTCATGGTACGGGCCCATGTGTCAGAGTGGGCGCCTGTGACGAGCGGGGTTCCACAGGGGTCAGTCTTAGGTCCATTGCTGTTTTGGTATATGTGAATGACATGAGGGAAAGGGGATAGACTCAGAAGTATCTCTGTTTGCAGATGATGTAAGTAAATGAGGAGAATTAATTCGGATGAGGATCAGGCAGGACTACAAAAAAGACCTGGACAGGCCGAAGCCTGGTCAAGCAACTGGCAAACCACACTTAAGGAAAGGATCTTGGGGTGAGTGTATACCGAGCACATCTCCTGAGGCACAAATCAACCAGATAACTGCTGCAGCATATGAGCGCCTGACAAACCTGAGAACAGCGTTCCGATACCTCAGTAAGGAATCGTTCAAGACTCTGTACACCGTGTACATGAGGCCCATATTGGAGTATGCAGCACCAGTTTGGAACCCACGCCTGGTCAAGTACGTCAAGATATTAGAGAAATGCAAAAGTTTAACAAAATTAGTTCCAGAGCTAACGGGAATGCCCTTCGAATAAAGGTTAAGGAAATCGGCCTGGGCACTGGGGACTGGAGGGTTAAAGGGGACATGATAACAACCCCAAAAAACGCGGGGAATTTTCAGGATGTTCCAGAGATGGGACACAGAAACAAGGGAAACATAATTGAAAGTTGGGGAATCAGATGAGTCAAAGAAAAGTTGGAATATTTCTTTAGTCACAGATTGCAGAAAAGGGGAAAAGTTGGCAAGTGACATAGTGGGGCGGAAACATACATAGTTTTAAGACGGGCATGAAAAACTCATGGACAGGGGGAAAGGGGATCATGTAGAATAGTAAGAGGGGGGGATGGGCAACCGCCCCCGAAAAACAAATGGTGAGTACCAAAAGGGAGTACACACAGACACACACACAAAACACACACCCCCACACACAAAAAACCCCACTCACAGACACAAAGGAGAACTACAAAAAGGGGTCTGGACATGCTACAGCCTTGGTCCAGCAAATGGCCTGGTTCAACCCCCCAAGTACAAAGTCATGAACATGGGGGAAAGGGCAAATAAGATTGCAGATGGGGGCAGTCTAGGGGGCCAAAATACAAACTCAGAACGCTGGGGCAGGGTCCCTGGGTCATACCCGTCTGGGAATTAGGGGGGGACCGGACATGGCTAGCTGCAGTGTTTGAATCTAGGTTAAGTGTTGAAGAAGTAGGTTCTACCTTCAGGAAAATGGAGGCTGAAGCTTCGCCTAGGAGGTTTGGGTGAGTGTCGATGGTTGGTGCTGGTAAGGAGGAAAAGGTTATCAACAGGGCAGCCGCTTTGTGGCAAATGGTTCAATTCAGGGGAAGGAAGATAAGGAAAATTAATGAGAAGATGTGAAGGTAGGAAATCGATTCTCTGCTCTCCCAAAAAGGAAATGTACTTATGGTTTTGAGGTTAAAATACCATACTCCCCCCCTAATCAAAAGGAAAAATATTCTAATTGTGGGAACCCAGGTAAATATATGGACCGTGCTTTTGTAAAGAGATAGGAAAAGGCAGACAAAGGGGGCCTCCCCGGGGCTGGTGTTGGTGACATAGTCCGGTTGGTAAATTAGTTTGGAACAAAACCCCTTTCTGTCTTAGTGCTGTGGAAATGACATTGGGGGAAGGGCAGAAAAAAGGAGCTACTAGATAAGTACAAGTCGCCAAGAATAGTTAGGTCTAAGGGGGGATCCCAATCATATATACATTTTTTTTAGGGAGTGGGAATGAATGGATGTC
>WNWK01048737.1:0-13445 GCA_009830355.1 Cherax destructor | reverse complement strand
GAAAATCATTTTTAGATAAAATATACCTAAGTAAGTTCTAAAAGAAAATCATAAAATTTGCTTACTTTTCCCATAAATTTCAATTGCAGTAGAAATTTATTTAAAAGTGTGAAAATGTAAGTATTTTAGCTAAAAATGAGTTTTGCAGAAAAGCACTAAACCGTCTAAACGTCGAAATATGCAATAAAATACGATTTTAGCACATTTTTCTGAGCTTTTTAATGTTTCATGTATTTTTCGAAAATAATATGAAATATTCTATAAAAATATTGATTTTTATAGATTTTTAATGGGATTTTTTAAAAATATGTAAATAATTATATATATTAAAAATGCTATAAAACTTATTTTATTGCATTTTTTGACGATTCAAGGCATTTTCAAGATTTTCTGAAAACTATTTTTTAGATAAAATATACCTATGAGTAAGCTTCCTAAAAGAAAATCATAAAATTTTGCTTACTTTTCCCATAAATTTCAATTGCAGTAGAAATTCTATTTAAAAGTGTGAAAATCTAAGTATTTTAGCTAAAAAATGAGTTTTGTCAGAAAAGCATCAAACCGCTCTAAAACGTCGAAATATGCAATAAAATCGATTTTAGCACATTTTTCTGAGCTTTTTAATGTTTCATGTATTTTTCGAAAATAATATGAAATATTCTATAAAAATATTGATTTTTATAGATTTTTAATGGGATTTTTTAAAAATATGTAAATAATTAATAAATATTCAAAAATGTATAAAACTTGATTTTATTGCATTTTTTGACGATTTAAGGCATTTTCATAAACTATTTTTATAAAGAAAATATAAATTTTGCTTACTTTTCCCATAAATTCAATTGCAGAAATTATTAAAGTGTGAAAATGAGTATTTTAGCTAAAAATGAGTTTGCCAGAAAACATCAAACGCCTAAAACGTCGAAATATGCAATAAAATGATTTTAGCAATTTTTCTGAGTTTTTAATGTTTCATGTATTTTCGAAAATAATATGAAATATTCTATAAAAATATTGATTTTATAGATTTTAATGGGATTTTAAAAATATTAAATAATTAATAAATATTAAAATTATAAAACTTATTTTATTCATTTTGACGATTAAGGATTTCAAGATTTTCTGAAAACTATTTTTTAGATAAAATATACCATGAGTAAGTTCCTAAAAGAAAATCATAAAATTTTGCTTACTTTTCCCAAAATCAATTGCATAGAAATTTATTTAAAAGTGTGAAAATTAAGTATTTTAGCTAAAAATGAGTTTTGCAGAAAAGCATCAAACCGTCTAAACGTCGAAATATGCAATAAAATGATTTTAGCACATTTTTCTGAGCTATTTAATGTTTCAAGTATTTTCGAAAATAATATGAAATATTCTATAAAAATATTGATTTTTATAGATTTTTAATGGATTTTTAAAAATATGTAAATAATTAATAAATATTAAAAATTATAAAACTTGATTTTATTGCATTTTTTGACGATTTAAGGCATTTTAAGATTTTCTGAAAACTATTTTTAGATAAAATATACCTTGAGTAAGCTTCCTCAAAAGAAAATCATAAAATTTGCTTACTTTTCCCATAAATTTCAATTGCAGTAGAAATTTATTTAAAAGTGTGAAATGTAAGTATTTTAGCTAAAAATGAGTTTTGCCAGAAAAGCACTCAAACCGCTCTAAAACGTCGAAATATGCAATAAAATACGATTTACAATTTTTCTGAGCTTTTAATGTTTCATGTATTTTCTGAAAATAATATGAAATATTTATAAAATATTGATTTTATAGATTTTAATGGATTTTTTAAAAATATGTAAATAATATATATATTAAAAATGCTATAAAACGATATTTTATTGCATTTTTTGACGATTCAAGGTATTTTCAAGATTTTCTGAAAAACTATTTTTAGATAAAATATACCTATGAGTAAGCTTCCAAAGAAAATCATAAAATTTTGTTACTTTTCCCATAAATTTCAATTGCAGTAGAAATTTATTTAAAAGTGTGAAAATCTAGTATTTTAGCTAAAAATGAGTTTTGTCAGAAAAGCATCAAACTGTCTAAAACGTCGAAATATGCCATAAATGCGATTTTAGCACATTTTTCTGAGCTTTTTAATGTTTCATGTATTTTTCGAAAATAATATGAAATATTCTATAAAAATATTGATTTTTATAGATTTTTAATGGATTTTTAAAAATATGTAAATAATTAATAAATATTCAAAAATGCTATAAAACTGATTTTATTGCATTTTTGACGATTTAAGGCATTTTCAAGATTTTCTGAAAAACTATTTTTTAGATAAAATATACCTATGAGTAAGCTTCCTAAAAGAAAATCATAAAATTTTGCTTACTTTTCCCATAAATTTCAATTGTAGAAATTTATTTAAAAGTGTGAAAATCTAAGTATTTTAGCTAAAAATGAGTTTTGCAGAAAAGCATCAAACCGCTCTAAAACGTCGAAATATGCCATAAAATCGATTTTAGCACATTTTTCTGAGTTTTAATGTTTCATGTATTTTCGAAAATAATATGAAATATTCTATAAAAATATTGATTTTTATAGATTTTAATGGATTTTTAAAAATATGTAAATAATAATAAATATTAAAAATGCTATAAAACTGATTTTATATGCATTTTTTGACGATTTAAGGGCATTTTCAGATTTTCTGAAAACTATTTTTTAGATAAAATATACCTATGAGTAAGCTTCCTAAAAGAAAATCATAAAATTTTGCTTACTTTTCCCATAAATTTCAATTGCAGTAGAAATTTATTTAAAAGTGTGAAAATCTAAGTATTTTAGCTGAAAATGAGTTTGCCAGAAAAGCACTCAAACTGCTCTAAAACGTCGAAATATGCAATAAAATAGATTTTAGCACATTTTTCTGAGCTTTTAATGTTTCATGTATTTTCGAAAATAATATGAAATATTCTATAAAATATTGATTTTTATAGATTTTTAATGGGATTTTTAAAAATATGTAAATAATTAATAAATATTAAAAATGCTATAAAACTTGATTTTATTGCATTTTTTGACGATTTAAGGCATTTTCAAGGATTTTCTGAAAACTATTTTTTTAGATAAAATATACCTATGAGTAAGCTTCCTAAAAGAAAATAATAAAATTTGCTTACTTTTCCCATAAATTTCAATTGCAGTAGAAATTCTATTTAAAAGTGTGAAAATGTAAGTATTTTAGCTAAAATGAGTTTTGCAGAAAACACTCAAACCGGTCTAAAACGTCGAAATATGCAATAAAATACGATTTTAGCACATTTTTCTGAGCTTTTTAATGTTTCATGTATTTTTCGAAAATAATATGAAATATTCTATAAAAATATTGATTTTTATAGATTTTTAATGGGATTTTTTAAAAATATGTAAATAATTAATAAATATTAAAAATGCTATAAAACGTTATTTTATTGCATTTTTTGACGATTCAAGGCATTTTCACAGATTTTCTGAAAACTATTTTTTTAGATAAAATATACCTATGAGTAAGCTTCCTAAAAGAAAATCATAAAATTTTGCTTACTTTTCCCATAAATTTCAATTGCAGTAGAAATTCTATTTAAAAGTGTGAAAATCTAAGTATTTTAGCTAAAAATGAGTTTTGTCAGAAAAGCATCAAACCGCTCTAAAACGTCGAAATATGCCATAAAATGCGATTTTAGCACATTTTTCTGAGCTTTTTAATGTTTCATGTATTTTTCGAAAATAATATGAAATATTCTATAAAAATATTGATTTTTATAGATTTTTAATGGGATTTTTTAAAAATATGTAAATAATTAATAAATATTAAAAATGCTATAAAACTTGATTTTATTGCATTTTTGACGATTTAAGGTATTTTCAAGATTTTCTGAAAACTATTTTTTAGATAAAATATACCTATGAGTAAGCTTCCTAAAAGAAAATCATAAAATTTTGCTTACTTTTCCCCTAAATTTCAATTGCAGTAGAAATTCTATTTAAAAGTGTGAAAATGTAAGTATTTTAGCTAAAAAATGAGTTTTGCAGAAAAGCACTCAAACGCTCTAAACGTCGAAATATGCAATAAAATACGATTTTAGCACATTTTTCTGAGCTTTTAATGTTTCATGTATTTTCGAAAATAATATGAAATATTCTATAAAAATATTGATTTTTATAGATTTTTAATGGATTTTTTAAAATATGTAAATAATTAATAAATATTCAAAAATGTATAAAACGTTATTTTATGCATTTTTGACGATTAAGGCATTTTCAAGATTTTCTGAAAAACTATTTTTTAGATAAAATATACCTATAAGTAAGCTTCCTAAAAGAAAATCATAAAATTTGCTTACTTTTCCCATAAATTTCAATTGCAGTAGAAATTCTATTTAAAAGTGTGAAAATTAAGTATTTTAGCTAAAATGAGTTTTGCCAGAAAAGCACTCAAACTGCTCTAAAACGTCGAAATATGCAATAAAATACGATTTTAGCACATTTTTCTGAGCTTTTAATGTTTCATGTATTTTTCGAAAATAATATGAAATATTCTATAAAAATATTGATTTTTATAGATTTTTAATGGATTTTTTAAAATATGTAAATAATTAATAATATTAAAAATCTATAAAACTTGATTTTATTGCATTTTTGACGATTAAGGATTTTCAAGGATTTTCTGAAAACTATTTTTTAGATAAAATATACCTTGAGTAAGCTTCCTAAAAGAAAATCATAAAATTTTGCTTACTTTTCCCATAAATTTCAATTGCAGTAGAAATTCTATTTAAAAGTGTGAAAATCTAAGTATTTTAGCTAAAATGAGTTTTGCCAGAAAAGCACTCAAACCGCTCTAAAACGTCGAAATATGCAATAAAATACGATTTTAGCACATTTTTCTGAGCTTTTTAATGTTTCATGTATTTTCGAAAATAATATGAAATATTCTATAAAATATTGATTTTTATAGATTTTTAATGGATTTTTAAAAATATGTAAATAATTTAAATATTAAAAATGCTATAAAACTTATTTTATTGCATTTTTGACGATTAAGGCATTTTCAAGATTTTCTGAAAACTATTTTTAGATAAAATATACCTATGAGTAAGCTTCCTAAAAGAAAATCATAAAATTTTGCTTACTTTTCCCATAAATTTCAATTGCAGTAGAAATTCTATTTAAAAGTGTGAAAATGTAAGTATTTTAGCTAAAAAATGAGTTTTGCAGAAAAGCACTCAAACCGCTCTAAAACGTCGAAATATGCATAAAATACGATTTTAGCACATTTTCTGAGCTTTTTAATGTTTCATGTATTTTTCGAAAATAATATGAAATATTCTATAAAAATATTGATTTTTATAGATTTTTAATGGGATTTTTAAAAATATGTAAATAATTTAAATATTAAAAATGCTATAAAACTTGATTTTATTGCATTTTTTGACGATTTAAGCATTTTCAAGGATTTTCTGAAAAACTATTTTTAGATAAAATATACCTTGAGTAAGCTTCCTAAAAGAAAATCATAAAATTTTGCTTACTTTTCCCATAAATTTCAATTGCAGTAGAAATTCTATTTAAAAGTGTGAAAATGTAAGTATTTTAGCTAAAAATGAGTTTTGCCAGAAAAGCACTCAAACCGCTCTAAAACGTCGAAATATGCAATAAAATACGATTTTAGCACATTTTCTGAGCTTTTAATGTTTCATGTATTTTTCGAAAATAATATGAAATATTCTATAAAAATATTGATTTTATAGATTTTAATGGGATTTTTAAAAATATGTAAATAATTAATAATATTAAAATGCTATAAAACTTATTTTATTGCATTTTTGACGATTTAAGGCATTTTCAAGGATTTTCTGAAAACTATTTTTAGATAAAATATCCTTGAGTAAGCTTCCTAAAAAAATCATAAAATTTTGCTTACTTTTCCCATAAATTCAATTGCAGTAGAAATTCTATTTAAAAGTGTGAAAATGTAAGTATTTTAGCTAAAAATGAGTTTTGCCAGAAAACACTCAAACCGATCTAAAACGTCGAAATATGCAATAAAATCGATTTTAGCACATTTTTCTGAGCTTTTAATGTTTCATGTATTTTCGAAAATAATATGAAATATTCTATAAAAATATTGATTTTTATAGATTTTTAATGGGATTTTTTAAAAATATGTAAATAATTAATAAATATTAAAAATGCTATAAAACTTATTTTATTGCATTTTTGACGATTAAGGCATTTTCAAGGATTTTCTGAAAAACTATTTTAGATAAAATATACCTATGAGTAAGCTTCCTAAAAGAAAATCATAAAATTTTGCTTACTTTTCCCATAAATTTCAATTGCAGTAGAAATTCTATTTAAAAGTGTGAAAATTAAGTATTTTAGCTAAAAATGAGTTTTGTCAGAAAAGCATCAAACCGCTCTAAAACGTCGAAATATGCAATAAAATACGATTTTAGCACATTTTCTGAGCTTTTTAATGTTTCATGTATTTTCGAAAATAATATGAAATATTCTATAAAAATATTGATTTTTATAGATTTTTAATGGATTTTTAAAAATATGTAAATAATTAATAATATTAAAATGCTATAAAACTTGATTTTATTGCATTTTTGACGATTAAGGCATTTTCAAGGATTTTCTGAAAAACTATTTTTAGATAAAATATACCTATGAGTAAGCTTCCTAAAGAAAATCATAAATTTTGCTTACTTTTCCATAAATTTCAATTGCAGTAAATTCTTTTAAAGTGTGAAAATCTAAGTATTTTAGCTAAAAAATGGTTTTGTCAGAAAAGCATCAAACCGCTCTAAAACGTCGAAATATGCAATAAAATACGATTTTAGCACATTTTCTGAGCTTTTAATGTTTCATGTATTTTCGAAAATAATATGAAATATTCTATAAAATATTGATTTTTATAGATTTTAATGGATTTTTAAAATATGTAAATAATATAAATATTCAAAATGCTATAAAACTATTTTATTGCATTTTTGACATTAAGGCATTTTCAAGGTTTTCTGAAAACTATTTTTAGATAAAATATACCTATGAGTAAGCTTCCTAAAGAAAAATAAAATTTTGCTTACTTTTCCCATAAATTTCAATTGCAGTAGAATTCTATTTAAAAGTGTGAAAATCTAAGTATTTTAGCTAAAAATGAGTTTGCAGAAAAGCATCAAACCGCTCTAAACGTCGAAATATGCATAAAATCGATTTAGCAATTTTCTGAGCTTTTAATGTTTCATGTATTTTTCGAAAATAATATGAAATATTCTATAAAAATATTGATTTTTATAGATTTTTAATGGGATTTTTAAAAATATGTAAATAATTTAAATATTAAAATGTATAAAACGATTTTATTGCATTTTTGACGATTCAAGGCATTTTCAAGGTTTTCTGAAAACTATTTTTTTAGATAAATATACCTAGTAACTTCCTAAGAAAATCATAAATTTTGCTTACTTTTCCATAAATTTCAATTGCAGTAAATTCTATTTAAAAGTGTGAAAATCTAAGTATTTTAGCTAAAATGAGTTTTGCAGAAAAGCACTCAAACCGCTCTAAAACGTCGAAATATGCAATAAAATCGATTTTAGCCATTTTTCTGAGCTTTTTAATGTTTCATGTATTTTTCGAAAATAATAGAAATATTCTATAAAAATATTGATTTTTATAGATTTTTAATGGGATTTTTAAAAATAGTAAATAATTAATATATATTAAAAATGCTATAAAACGTTATTTTATTGCATTTTGACGATTCAAGGCATTTTCAAGATTTTCTGAAAACTATTTTTTAGATAAAATATACCTATGAGTAAAGCTTCTAAAAGAAAATCATAAAATTTTGCTTACTTTTCCATAAATTTCAATTGCAGGTAAATTCTATTTAAAAGTGTGAAAATCTAAGTATTTTAGCTAAAAATGAGTTTTTGAAAAGCATCAAACCACTCTAAAACGTCGAAATATGCAATAAAATACGATTTTAGACATTTTCTAGAGCTTTTAATGTTTCATGTATTTTTCGAAATAATATGAAATATTCTATAAAAATATTGATTTTATAGATTTTAATGGGATTTTTAAAAATATGTAAATAATTAATAAATATTCAAAATGCTATAAAACTTATTTTTATGCATTTTTGACGATTCAAGGCATTTTCAAGGATTTTCTGAAAAACTATTTTTAGATAAAATATACCTATAGTAAAGCTTCTAAAAGAAAATCATAATTTTTTTTTTTTTTTTTTTTTTTTTTTTTCAAACTCTAAAACGTCGAAATATGCAATAAAATACGATTTTAGCACATTTTCTGAGCTTTTTAATGTTTCATGTATTTTTGAAATAATATGAATATTCTATAAAAATATTGATTTTATAGATTTTTAATGGATTTTTAAAAATATGTAAATAATTAATAAATATTAAAATGCTATAAACTTGATTTTATTGCATTTTTGACGATTAAGGCATTTTCAAGATTTTCTGAAAAACTATTTTTAGATAAAATATACCTATGAGTAAGCTTCCTAAAGAAAATCATAAAATTTTGCTTACTTTTCCCATAAATTTCAATTGCAGTAGAAATTCTATTTAAAAGTGTGAAAATTAAGTATTTAGCTAAAAATGAGTTTTGCCAGAAAAGCACTCAAACCGCTCTAAAACGTCGAAATATGCAATAAAATACGATTTTAGCACATTTTCTGAGCTTTTAATGTTTCATGTATTTTCGAAAATAATATGAAATATTCTATAAAATATTGATTTTTATAGATTTTTAATGGGATTTTTAAAAATATGTAAATAATTAATAAATATTCAAAAATGCTATAAAACTTGATTTTATTGCATTTTTGACGATTAAGGCATTTTCAAGATTTTCTGAAAACTATTTTTTAGATAAAATATACCTATAGTAAGCTTCTAAAGAAAATCATAAAATTTTGCTTACTTTTCCCATAAATTTCAATTGCAGTGAAATTCTATTTAAAAGTGTGAAAATTAAGTATTTTAGCTAAAAAATGAGTTTTGCGAAAAGCACTCAAACCTCTAAAACGTCGAAATATGCAATAAAATACGATTTTAGCACATTTTCTGAGCTTTTAATGTTTCATGTATTTTTCGAAATAATATGAAATATTCTATAAAAATATTGATTTTTATAGATTTTTAATGGGATTTTTAAAAATATGTAAATAATTAATAAATATTCAAAATGCTATAAACTTAGTTTTATTGCATTTTTGAGATTAAGGCATTTTCAAGGTTTTTGAAAACTATTTTTAGATAAAATATACCTATGAGTAAGCTTCTAAAGAAATCATAAAATTTTGCTTACTTTTCCATAAATTTCAATTGCAGTGAAATTCTATTTAAAAGTGTGAAAATTAAGTATTTTAGCTAAAAAATGAGTTTTGCCAGAAAAGCACTCAAACCGTCTAAAACGTCGAAATATGCAATAAAATACGATTTTAGCACATTTTCTGAGCTTTTTAATGTTTCATGTATTTTGAAAATATATGAAATATTCTATAAAAATATTGATTTTATAGATTTTTAATGGGATTTTTAAAAATATGTAAATAATTAATAAATATTAAAAATGCTATAAAACGATATTTATTGCATTTTTGACGATTCAAGCATTTTCAAGGATTTTCTGAAAACTATTTTTAGATAAAATATCAGAAACCTAAAAATCATAAATTTTGCTTACTTTTCCATAAATTTCAATTGCAGTAGAATTCTATTTAAAAGTGTGAAAATCTAAGTATTTTAGCTAAAAATGAGTTTTGTCAGAAAAGCATCAAACGCTCTAAAACGTCGAATATGCAATAAAATCGATTTAGCACATTTTCTGAGCTTTTTAATGTTTCATGTATTTTCGAAAATAATATGAAATATTCTATAAAAATATTGATTTTATAGATTTTTAATGGGATTTTTAAAAATATGTAAATAATTAATAAATATTAAAAATGCTATAAAACTTGATTTTATTGCATTTTTGACATAAGCATTTCAAGGATTTTCTGAAAAACTATTTTTAGATAAAATATACCTTGAGTAATCTAAAGAAAATCATAAATTTTGCTTACTTTTCCATAAATTTCAATTGCAGTAGAAATTCTATTTAAAAGTGTGAAAATTAAGTATTTTAGCTAAAAATGAGTTTTGTCAGAAAAGCACTCAAACCGCTCTAAAACGTCGAAATATGCAATAAAATACGATTTTAGCACATTTTCTGAGCTTTTAATGTTTCATGTATTTTCGAAAATAATATGAAATATTCTATAAAATATTGATTTTATAGATTTTTAATGGGATTTTTAAAAATATGTAAATAATTAATAAATATTAAAAATGCTATAAAACTTGATTTTATTGCATTTTTGACGATTAAGGCATTTTCAAGGATTTTCTGAAAAACTATTTTTAGATAAAATATACCTATGAGTAAGCTTCTAAAAGAAATCATAAAATTTTGCTTACTTTTCCCATAAATTTCAATTGCAGTAGAAATTCTATTTAAAAGTGTGAAAATCTAAGTATTTTAGCTAAAAATGAGTTTGCCAGAAAAGCACTCAAACCACTCTAAAACGTCGAAATATGCAATAAAATCGATTTTAGCACATTTTCTGAGCTTTTTAATGTTTCATGTATTTTTCGAAAATAATATGAAATATTCTATAAAAATATTGATTTTATAGATTTTTAATGGGATTTTTAAAAATATGTAAATAATTATAAATATTAAAATGCTATAAAACTTATTTTATTGCATTTTTGACGATTCAAGGCATTTTCAAAGTTTTCTGAAAAACTATTTTTAGATAAAATATACCTATGAGTAAGCTTCCTAAAAGAAAATCATAAAATTTTGCTTACTTTTCCCATAAATTTCAATTGCAGTAGAAATTCTATTTAAAAGTGTGAAAATGTAAGTATTTTAGCTAAAAATGAGTTTTGCAGAAAAGCACTCAAACCGCTCTAAAACGTCGAAATATGCAATAAAATACGATTTTAGCACATTTTCTGAGCTTTTAATGTTTCATGTATTTTCGAAAATAATATGAAATATTCTATAAAAATATTGATTTTTATAGATTTTTAATGGATTTTTAAAAATATGTAAATAATTAATAAATATTAAAATGCTATAAAACGTTATTTTATTGCATTTTTGACTTTTTTTTTTTTTTTTTTTTTTTTTTTTTTTTTTTTTTTTTTTTTTTTTTTTTTTTTTTTTTTTTTTTTTTTTTTTTTTTTTTTTTTTTTTTTTTTTTTTTTTTTTTTTTTTTTTTTTTTTTTTTTTTTTTTTTTTTTTTTTTTTTTTTTTTTTTTTTTTTTTTTTTTTTTTTTTTTTTTTTTTTTTTTTTTTTTTTTTTTTTTTTTTTTTTTTTTTTTTTTTTTTTTTTTTTTTTTTTTTTTTTTTTTTTTTTTTTTTTTTTTTTTTTTTTTTTTTTTTTTTTTTTTTTTTTTTTTTTTTTTTTTTTTTTTTTTTTTTTTTTTTTTTTTTTTTTTTTTTTTTTTTTTTTTTTTTTTTTTTTTTTTTTTTTTTTTTTTTTTTTTTTTTTTTTTTTTTTTTTTTTTTTTTTTTTTTTTTTTTTTTTTTTTTTTTTTTTTTTTTCCCCCCCCCCCCCCCCCCCCCCCCCCCCCCCCCCCCCCCCCCCCCCCCCCCCCCCCCCCCCCCCCCCCCCCCCCCCCCCCCCCCCCCAACATCTAAACGTCGAAATAGCAATAAATCGTTTTCTAGTTTAATGTTTCTGTATTTCGAAATAATTAAATTTTATAAAAATATTATTATAGATTTAATATTTAAAGTATATAATATTAATTATAAAACTTTTTTTGCATTTGACATACATTCAAGATTGAAAATTTTTATAATATACTATATAACTTCTAAGAAAATATAATTTTGTATAAATTTCAATTCATAATTCTTTAAGTGAATGTATTTATAAAATAGTTTAACAATCTAAATCAATACATAAATGATTTTAGACATTCTGATTAATGTTTATTATTTCGAAATATGATTTCTATAAAATATTGATTTATAGATTTTAATGATTTTTAAATATGTAATATATAATATTAAATGCTATAAAACTATTTGATTTGAATAGATTCAGTTTGAAATTTTTTTTATATTCATTATAAAACTATTTTATTGCATTTTTACAAAGATTAGTTTTAACTATTTAGATAAAATATACCTATAAGTTCAGAAAATATAAAATTTGTTATTTCTAATTTCAATTCAGTAGAAATTCATTTAAAAGTGTGAAAATTAATATTTTAGCAAAATGGTTTTGCAAATAAACGTCTAAAAGTAAATATGCAAAAAATAGATTTTACATTTCTAATTTAATGTTTCATTATTTTTAAAATAATATGAATTCTTAAAATATTGATTTTATAGATTTTTAATGGGATTTTTAAAAATATTAAATAATAATAAATATTAAAAATGTATAAAACTTATTTTATTCATTTTGACGATTAAGGCATTTAAGATTTTCTGAAAACTATTTTTAGATAAATATCATAGTAAGCTCCTAAAGAAAATCAAAAATTTTGCTATTTTCCTAAATTTATTCAGTATTATTTAAATTGAAATCTAATATTTTAGTAAATGATTTTAAAAAATAAAGCTTAAAATCAAAATGCATAAAATCGATTTAGCATTTTCTAGCTTTTAATGTTTCTGTATTTTCGAAAATAATAGAAAATTCTATAAAAATATTGATTTTTATAGATTTTAATGATTTTAAAATATGTAAATAATTAAAATTTAAAATGTTAAAACTTATTTTATGCATTTTTGACGATAAGGCATTTTCAAGATTTTTGAAAAACATTTTTAGATAAAATATACCTATGAGTAAGTTCTAAAAGAAAATAATATTGTTACTTTTCATAAATTTCAATTCAGTAGAAATTCTTTAAAATGTAAATGAAAAATTTTAGCTAAAAAATGAGTTTTGCAGAAAAGCATCAAACGTCTAAAACGTGAAATATGCAATAAAATGATTTTAGACATTTTCTAGCTTTTTAATGTTTCATGTATTTTCAAATAATATGAATATTCTATAAAAATATTGATTTTTATAGATTTTAATGGATTTTTAAAAATATAAATAATTTAAATATTAAAAATGCTATAAAACGATTTTATGCATTTCATTAGGCATTTTCAGATTTTCGAAAAAATTTTTTAAATATCTTATATTAAGAATAAAATTGTAATTTTCATAAATTTAAATTGCAGAAATTCTTTAAAGTTGAAATCTAATTTGCAAAAAGGTTTTCGAAAATCAAAGCTCTAAAACGTCAAATATGCATAAAAATTTTAGCACATTTTCGATTTAATTTCATAATTTTTAAAATAAATGAATATTATAAAAATGA
>WNWK01048736.1:0-13445 GCA_009830355.1 Cherax destructor | reverse complement strand
TTATGTAAATGAGGAATAGGAGGTCCCCAGGACACTTCCTTGAGGGACTCCGACTGTAATTGGTTGTGTGGAAGAGTTCGCTCCATTTGTGTACACGTATTGGCTTCTGTTGGTGAGGTATGATTTTAGGTAGTTGAGTGGGTGCCCCTATACCATAGTGTGCTAATTTTGTGAGCAGTAAATCATGGTCGACTGTATCAAAAGCTTTGGAGATCAATGAAGATTCCCATTGGGACTTCTTTTTCTCAAGTGCTGTATATATTAACTCCAACATGTGCGTAATAGCATCGTTTGTACTCTTGTTTGTCCTGAATCCAAATTGACAGGGGTTGAGTACATTGTGTGAGACGAGGTAGGAATAGATTTGTCTATGAATTAATTTTTCGAAGATTTTAGAAAGCAATGGTAAATTAGAAATTGGTCTATAATTATTCAGGTCTGTTTGATCACCTCCTTTGTGGATCGGGTGACCCTAGCTATTTTGAGAATTGATGGAAAGGTAGAGGCTTCAATGGATTTATTGAATAGTGTTGCTATGATTGGTGACAGTACCTGTGAAGCTTTTTTGTACATAAAAGTTGGTAGGCTGTTTATGTCTCCTGCCTTGTTTTTAAGGGTGTTGATTATGAGCGAGACTTCAATTGGGTTGGTAGGAGCTAGGAATAGCGTATTAGGGTAGGTGTTTGTGAGGTAGTCTGTTGGACGGGTGTTTGAGCTTGGGATTTTACTCGCTAGATTCTTTCCTATGGTGGAGAAGAAAACATTAAGTCTGTTTGCTGTCTCAGTAGGTGAGAGTAGGGGTTCATCTGCTCTTGATAATTTGATGGTGTTGTTTTTCGGTATCTTTTTATTTCCTAGAATTGCAGATAGGGTCTTCCAGGTCTTTTTCATATCACCTTTTATGTTCTGGAGTTTGTTCTCATAATACAATTTTTTTGATAATCAATTTAAGACTCTTCTCAAAAATCACCTACTCACCCTAAACTAAATACTCATACTGTAAACTACTTTCAGAAATGCTCAATATTATTTTCCTATAAGATAATTTCAAATTTTACTAATATGCTACTATTATATTACCCCCTACTCACCCAAAACTAAATACTCATACTATAAATTACTTTCAAAAATGCTCAATGTTATTTTCCTTAATATAATCTCAATTTTATATTACCATCCTCCTAAACACTTGTTACAATTTAATATCATCATATTGTAATTTTAAAAGTATAATATCATCATATTGTAATTTGAAATCAAATATATAACTAGAATAAACTCAATCAATTTCTCTAATATTATGTACATAGTCTATAAGTCATTAGATTAAGCTGCCCCTAATGCCATGGCATGTCAGTGGCTCTCCTTGCACTTCAGTTTACCAATAAGAACATACATAAGAACATAAGAAAGGAGGAACACTGCAGCAGGCTTGTTGGCCCATACTTGGCAAGTCCTTCACATTCCATCCCACTAACAGAATATTTGTTCAACCTAATTTTCAATGCTACCCAAGAAATAAGCTTTGATAATTTTATTTACTCATGTGCAATTCCCACTCAAATCCAACCCCTCTCACTCATGAATTTATCCAACCTAAATTTGAAACTACCCAAGGTCCTTGCTTCAATAACCCTACTAGGCAGACTGTTCCACTCATCAACTACCCTATTTCCAAACCAATACTTTCCTATATCCTTTCTAAATCTAAACTTATCTAACTTGAATCCATTATTGCGTGTTCTCTCTTGGAGAGAGATCCTCAAGACCTTATTTATATCCCCTTTGTTAATACCCATTTTCCACTTGAATACCTCGATCATGTCTCCCCTCATTCTACGTCTTACAAGTGAATGTAATTTAAGGGTCCTTAATCTTTCTTCGTAAGGAAGATTTCTAATGCTATGTATTAATTTAGTCATTCTACGCTGAATGTTTTCCAACGAATTTATGTCCATTCTGTAATATGGAGACCAGAACTGAGCTGCGTAATCTAGGTGAGGCCTTACTAATGATGTATAAAGCTGTAATATAACCTCTGGACTTCTGTTGCAAACACTTCTTGATATAAATCCCAGTAATCTATTTGCCTTATTACGTACGCTTAGGCATTGCTGTCTTGGTTTAAGGTTGCTGCTTACCATCACCCCCAAGTCCTTCTCGCAATCTGTATGGCTAAGTTCTACGTTATTTAACTTATAAGTGCTTGGGTTATGGACACTCCCGAGCTTCAGAACCTTGCATTTATCTACATTGAACTGCATCTGCCACTTTTCTGACCACGAATTAAGTTTGTCTAAATCTTCCTGAAGTTCTATGACATCTGTGTTTGAATCAATTATCCTACCTATCTTCGTGTCGTCGGCGAATTTGCTCATATCACTAGTAATTCCCTCGTCAAGGTCATTGATATATATTATAAATAACAATGGGCCTAAGACTGATCCCTGTGGAACACCACTTGTTACAAGTCCCCATTCGGATTTAACCCCATTTATGCACACACTCTGCTTCCTATTGGTGAGCTATGACTCGATCCATGACAGCACTTTTCCCCCAATGCCATGAGCTGCCACTTTCTTTAACAGTCTCTGGTGCGGTACTCTATCAAAAGCCTTAATAAAGTCTAAATAAACAATATCGAATTCTTTATCGTGATCAACAGCCTCAAAAGCTTTTCTGAAGAAGGTTAATAAATTAGATAGGCAGGAACGGCCCCTCGTGAATCCATGCTGAGTATCATTAATCAAATTATGGTTATCTAGATGGCTTCTAATAATATCAGCTATAATTGATGCTAGTAATTTGCCTACAATTGAGGTCAGGCTTATTGGGCGGTAATTTGACGGTAGTGACTTGTCCCCTGCTTTAAAAATAGGAATTACATTAGCCATCTTCCACATATCAGACACTACACCTGTTTGAAGAGATAAATTAAAAATGTTAGATAATGGTTCACAGAGTTCCATTTTGCATTCCTTAAGAACCCTTGCAAAAAGCTCATCAGGACCCGGCGATTTATTTTGTTTCAGTCGGTCTAGTTGTTTCATAACCATTTCGCTAGTGACTGTGATATTACATAATTTTTCTTTTTCTGGGCCTCTGTAAAAATTATTTACTGGGATATTATTAGTGTATTCCTGTGTGAAAACCGAGAGAAAATAATTATTAAAAATAGAGCACATATCATTCTCCTTGTCAGTAAGATGCCCAGAGTTATTTTTAAGGGGACCTATCTTATCCCTAACTTTTGTTCTATAAACCTGGAAAAAACTTTTTGGGTTAGGTTTTGGATCCCTAGCAACTTTAATTTCATAGTCCCGTTTAGCTTTTCTTATCCCCTTTTTAACGTCCCTCTTAATGTCAGTATACTGATTTATAAGATGACCCTCACCTCTTTTTATGCACCTATAAATTCCTTTCTTCTGCCCTAAAAGATACTTGAGCCTATTATTCATCCATTTTGGGTCATTTCTACTTGATCTAATTTCTTTATACGGGATAAATGTTCTTTGGGCAGCCTGTATAGTGTTAAGAAAACTGTCATATTGATACCTCTCTTCGTTACCCCAGTCCACAGTTGATAAGTGTTCTCTAAGTCCATTATAATCTGCTAAGCGAAAATCTGGGACCGTTACTGAATTATCCTTACTATCATACATCCATTCAATGCTAAAGGTAATTGACTTGTGGTCGCTTGAGCCGAGTTCCTATGTAATTTCTAAATTATTAACAAGGGTTTCCTTGCTTGCCAGAACCAAGTCAAGTAGGTTATTTCCCCTTGTAGGTTCTGTCACAAACTGCTTCAAAAAGCAATCCTGAACTACTTCTAAAAAGTTGTTAGATTCTAAATTCCCTGTCAAGAAATTCCAATTAATATGACTAAAGTTAAAGTCCCCTAGAATTACTACGTTATCGTGCCTTGTGGCCTTAACAATTTCCTCCCAAAGTAGTCTCCCTTGTTCCCTATCTAAGTTTGGAGGACGGTAAATCACGCATAAAATCAATTTTTCACACCCCTCTGAAAATTCTATCCAGACAAACTCTGTATGTGTTATTTCAGACTTTATACCCATTTTTATGCAACAATTTAAATGATCATGGACATAGAGTGCCACCCCACCCCCCTTCCCGATACTTCTGTCTACTTGGAACAATTTAAAACCCTGAATGTGACATTCGGCAGGCATGTCCCGATTTTTCATATTAAACCATGTCTCGGTCCTTTTCGCAATCTGTATGGCTAAGTTCTACGTTATTTAACTTATAAGTGCTTGGGTTATGGACACTCCCGAGCTTCAGAACCTTGCATTTATCTACATTGAACTGCATCTGCCACTTATCTGACCAGGAATTGAGTCTGTCTAAATCCTCCTGAAGTTCCCTGACATCTACGTTAGAATCAATTATCCTACCTATCTTCGTGTCATCGGCGAATTTGCTCATATCACCGATGACATGAAGATAGCTTATTGCTTGGGTAGCATTGAAAATTGAGTTGGGCAAATACAGTGGTACCCCGACTTACGATATTTTTTCATTCCAGAATGCTGTTCAAGTGCCATTACCAAACGAATTTATCCCCATAAGGAATGATGTAAAATAGACTAGTCCTTTTAGACCCCTAAAATTACACTTACAAAAGCATTTTAAAAAATAAACTTACATAAAAGGGTGAGTTTGGGGACCATCGTAAGTCGGGGTACCACTGTATTCTGTTAGTGGGTTGGATTTGTGAAGGACCTGCCTAGTATGGGCCAACAGGCCTGCTGCAGTGTTCCTCATTTCTTATGTTCATATGTTCTTAAATGTTTATCCAGCAGTGTACTGTATATTGTAATAAATAAAATTGAGGCAATCAGGTCTAATATATATTATTTAGGTACAAATACTGGTCAGAGAGCCCGTCGTAAGTCCGAGGCTTCGGTAAACGAGTACGTCACTAAGTGAGGAGAGACTGTACCATACACTTTACCAGGTACAGTGGACCCCTGAGTAACGAGCAAAATTCATTCCAGAAGCCTGCTCCAGTGCCATTACCGAACGAATTTACTTCCTTAAGAAATAATGTTACGTAGGTTAGTCTATTTCAGACCCCCAAAAATACACTTCCACAAGCACTTACAATATTATATTTACATAATTGTACGATTTCCGGGGTGCTCGTTAGGTGGGGGTCCACTGTATACTAAACAGACTTATTCCTCTAGAATTTTTACTCTCTTTTGTCCCCTTTACCTTTATACAAAGGAACTATGCATGCTCTCTGCCAATCCCTAGGTACCTTACCCTCTTCCATTTTTTTTTTTTTACACGTCGGTCGTCTCCCACCAAGGTAGGGTGACCCAAAAAGAAAGAAAATTGACAAAAGAAAATACTTTCATCATCATTCAACACTTTCACCTCACTCACACATAATCACTGTCTTTGCAGAGGTGCTAAGATACGACAGTCCAGAAAATCCTTCTAAACTGCCAATATCTCAATCCCCTCCTTTAAAGTGCAGGCATTGTACTTCCCATTTCCAGGACTCAAGTCCAACTAAATCAATTAACTGGTTTTCCTGAATCCCTTCACAAAATATTTCCCTGCTCACACTCCAACAGCTCGTCAAGTTCCAAAAACCATTCGTCTCCATTCACTCCTATCTAACACGCTCACACATGCTTGCTGGAAGTCCAAGCCCCTTGCCCACAAAACCTCCTTTACTCCCTCCCTCCAACCTTTTCGAGGACGACCCCTACCCGGCCTTCCTTCCCCTACAGATTTATACGCTCTCCAATTCATTCTACTCTGATCCATTCTCTCTAAATGACCAAACCACCTCAACAACCCCTCTTCAGACCTCTGACAAATACTTTTAGTAACTCCACACCTCCTAATTTCCACACTCCTAATTTCCTGCATATTTTCATCACACATTGCCCTTAGACAGGACATCTCCACTGCCTCCAGCCGCCTCCTCGCTGCAGCATTTGCAACCCATGCTTCACACCCATATAAGAGTGTTGGTACCAGTATACTTTCGTACATTCCCTTCTTTGCCTCCATGGATAACGTTTTTTGTCTCCACAGATACCTCAACGCACCACTCACCTTTTTTCCTTCATCAATTCTATGGTTAACCTCATCCTTCATAAACCCATCCGCTGACAAGTCAACTCCCAAATATCTGAAAACATTCACTTCTTCCACAATCCCTCTCTCCAATGTGATATCCAATTTTTCTTTATTTAAATCGTTTGATACCCTCATCACCTTACTCTTATCTATGTTCACTTTTAACTTTCTACCTTTACACACACTCCCAAACTCGTCCACTAACCTTTGCAACGTTTTTTTTAGAATCTCCCATAAGCACAGTATCATCAGTATCATCAGCAAAAAGTAACTGTGTCAACTCCCATTTTGCATTTGATTCCCCATAATTTAATCCCACCCCTGTCCCCAACACCCTAGCATTTACTTCTTTTACAACCCCATCTATAAATATATTAAACAACCATGGTGACATTACACATCCCTCTAAGACCTACTTTTACCAGGAAGTAATCTCCCTCTCTCCTACACACCCTAACCTGAGCCTCACTATCCTCATAAAAACTCTTTACAGCATTCAGTAACTTACTACCTATTCCATACACTTGCAACATTTGCCACATTGCTCCCCTATCCACTCTATCATATGCCTTTTCTAAATCCATAAATGCAATGAAAACTTCCCTACCTTTATCTAAATACTGTTCACATATATGCTTCAATGATCTACACATCCCCTTCCCACTCTAAAGCCTCCTTGCTCATCTGCAATCCTATTCTCTGTCTTACCTCTAATTCTTTCAATAATAACCCTATCGTACACTTTACCTGGTATACTTAGTAAACTTATTCCCCTATAATTCTTACAATCTCTTTTATCCCCCTTCCCTTTATATAAAGGAACTATACATGCTCTCTGCCAATCCCTAGGTACCTTCCCCTCTTTCATACATTTATTAAACAAAAATACCAACCACTCGAACACTATATCCTCCCCTGCTTTTAACATTTTTGTCATGATCCCGTCAGTTCCTGCTGCTTTACCCCCTTTCATTCTACATAATGCCTCACGCACCTTCCCCACACTCACATCCTGCCCTTCTTCACTCCTAAACGATGTTATAGCTCCCTGTCCAGTGCATGAAATTGTCGCCTTCCTTTTTTTCATCGACATTTAACCCTTTGACTGTTTCGGTCGAATATATACGTCTTACGAGCCAATGTTTCGGACGTATTTATACGCCTAAATTCTAGCGGCCTCAAATCAAGCAGGAGAAAGCTGGTAGGCCCACATGTGAGAGAATGGGTCTGTGTGGTCAGTGTGCGCAGTATAAAAAAAATCGGGCAGCCACTGGTGCATTGTGGGAACACCATTTCAGTAGTCCTTGTTCAGCATGCCTAGCGGTAAGAATTATTTGACTCCTTGGCGCATCTGGGACATTTCTCTTCCTCAATGATAGTTCTAACACAGATGGAAGTGTCTCTGAAGATAAATTTCATGGTTTTGAGGAGTTTGTGACCGAAAGCAATGCCCAGGATACCAGAAGGAAGGAAGGAAGAAAGAAAGAAAGAAAGTAAGGAAGGAATGAAGAGATGTGAGGAAGGAATGAAGCAGAGATGAGAGGAAGGAAGGGAAGAAGAGATGAGAGGAAGGAAGGAAGGGAAGAAGAGATGAGAGGAAGGAAGGAAAAAAGTAAGGAAGGAGGAAAGGAAGAAGGAAGGAAGTAAGAAAGAAAGAAAGAGAGAAAGGAAGGAAGGAAGAGATGAGAGGAAGGATGGAACAAAAGAAGTAAGAAAGGAAAGAATGAAGGAAGAAAGGAAGGAAGGCAGGCAGGAAGGAAGAGATGAGAGGAAGGAAGAAAGGAAATATGTAAGAAAGGAAGGAATGAAGGAAAAAAAGGAAGCTAGGAAGGTAGGTATGAAGGAAAGGAAGGAGGTTGTGGAGAAGAAGACATGGGTCCCCTTTTGTGTTGACAGGTTGACAGGCAGTGTGGGGTGGTGAGTAATGGTATAATATGTCATCTTGACAGCTGCCTTACCCTGACTCAGCAAATTTAGATGTCCACACACACACACACACATAGCTTGGAGCCTTGAAGTGCTAATTGCAGTTGATGGAAAGTGTCTAGTCATTATATATGTGTATATATATTATAGAACAATAGTAATAAACAATTTGTTTTATTGTTGGTTGGTGTAAACAAGTTTTGTAAACAATATAATGATACTAATGTTTGTGCGATTATTGTGTTGCATACAACGAGTGTATATATATACATTGCACCTTACTTTGGTCTCACAGGCCACATAAGTTATGTAAAAAAATAAAATAGTGAAAAAAACAAGAAACCTACGAAAGGAAGTAAACCAAAGTTTACCGGGTGAGCGGTATTCGCAGCTGTTGCCATACGTGGCTCATTTTTTGCCAACTTTACGCCTCTATATCTCGGTAAATACTGATCGCAAAAAAAAATTTTGGGATTTAAACAATCAGAAAAATAATCTTAATATTTTGATAAGAAAAAATAATTTTTTTTTTTTCGAATATTTCCCGACATAGAATGACGTTTCAGAGAGGGGCCTCCGACAGTCAAATTGTTAAAAGTTCCTCAAAATATTCCCGCCATCTACCCAATACCTCCAGCTCCCCATCTACCAACTCCCCTATTCTGTTTTTAACTGACAAATCCATTTGTTCCCTAGGCTTTCTTAGCTTGTTTATCTCACTCCAAAATTTTCCATACACTTATTAAATAGAAACACTAACCACTCCAAAACTATATCCCCACCTGCTTTTAACATTTCTATCTTTATCCCATCAATCTCAGCTGCTTTACCCCCTTTCATTCTACTCACTGCCCCATGCACTTTCCCCACACTCATAACTGGTTCGTCCTCACTCCTATAAGATGTTATTCTTCCTTGCTCTATACACGAAATCACAGCTTCCTTATCTTCTTCAACATTTAACAATTTCTCAAAATATTCCCTCCATCTTTCCAATACCTCTAACTCTCCATTTAATAACTCTCCTCTCCTATTTTTAACTAACAAATCCATTTTTTTTCTAGGCTTTCTCAACTTATTAATCTCACTCCAAAACTTTTTCTTATTTTCAACAAAATTTGTTGATAACATCTCACCCACTCTCTCATTTGCTCTCTTTTTACATTGCTTCACCACTCTCTCAACCTCTTTTTTTTCTCTCCATATACTCCTCCCTCCTTGCATCACTTCCACTTTGTAAAAACCTCTCATATGCTAACTTTTTCTCCCTTACTACTCTCTTTATATCACCACCAATCGCTCTTCTTCCCTTTTGCACCCACTTTCCTGTAACCACAAACTTCTGCTGAACACACTAACACTATATTCTTAAACTTACCCCATACATCTACCCCATTGTCCATCTGTCCTCCAACAGTTGTTTATATCTTACCCTAATTGCCTCCTCCTTTACTTTATAAACCTTCACTTCTCTCTTACTTGCTGCCTCCATTTTCCTTGTATCCCATCTACCTTTTACTCTCACTGTAGCTACAACTAAAAAGTGATCTGATATATCTGTGGTCCCTCTATAAACATATACATCCTGAAGTCTACCCAACAGTCTTTTATCTACCAATACATTGTCCAACAAGCTACTACATCATATATTGTATGTATACTTATTGATCCAGTAGGTAGTAGGTTGGTAGACAGCAACCACCCAGGGAGGTACTACCGTCCTGCCAAGTGAGTGTAAAACGAAAGCCTGTAATTGTTTTACATGATGTTAGGATTGCTGGTGTCTTTTTTCTGTCTCATAAACATGCAAGATTTCAGGTATGTCTTGTTACTTCTACTTACACTTAGGTCACACTACACATTCATGTACAAGCATATACATGTACACACCCCTCTGGGTTTTTTTCTATTTTCTTACTAGTTCTTGTTCTTGTTTCCTCTTATCTCCATGGGGAAGTGGAACAGAATTCTTCCTCCGTAAGCCATGCGTGTCGTAAGAGGCGACTAAAATGCCGGGAGCAAGGGGCTAGTAACCCCTTCTCCTGTATATATTACTAAATGTAAAAGGAGAAACTTTTGTTTTTCCTTTTGGGCCACCCTGCCTCGGTGGGAAATGGCCGACGTGTTAAATGAAAGAAAGACTTATTGATCCTCTTTTTCTTAACCCTTTGACTGTTTTGGTTGTATATTTACGTCTTACGAGACAGTGTTTCGGACGTATATATACTCAAAAATTCTAGCGGCTTTAGATCAAGCGAGAGAAAGCTGGTAGGCCCACATATGAGAGAATGGGTCTGTGTGGTCAGTGTGCACTGTCTAAAAAAAATCCTGCAGCAAACAGTGAATAATGAGAAAAAAAACAAACGTATAGTATTTATGGTTGTATTATCTTTTTCGTGGTCTCATTTGATAGAATGGAAAACATATTACAGAAATAGAGATGATTTTGATTAGTTTCATGATGAAAATGACCTTGAAATTGAGCTCAAAGTAGTGGAAATAATCGATTTTTGCCAATGTTCAAGAGTACACAAATCACGCTATTCGTCCAATATACGTCAACTGGTGAGTCTAATATTCTTACACAAGTGCACTGTTATTATTTATACCATTTTTACAATAATGCAGTAGTCTGCATAACAGTAAATCTTCTATTTTTTGTGTGAATAAAAAATCAAAATAGAAAGCAAGAGTAATATAAGAGGGGCCTTAAGACGTGACTAATGAAAAGAGAAAATCTTATTTTAGTGCCAGGAATGTCTGCATTGTTTATTCTGGACCCTATTTTGAAATTGACATCTTTTTTTATTATGCATGAAATTAGCCAAATTGCCAATTTCTGACCACTTTATTGGGTAGTTGAAATCGGTAAATTGGTGGTTTCTTGTGCTCAATCAATAGAACAAATGAAGTTCTAAAGAAATAGTATGAGTTTGGTCGACTGTAACAATGGAATAGGCTGAAAATAGGGCTCAAAGTCGGCGAAATTGCCGATGCATATGTATCGCTAAGTTCGCAATAGCATAATTCTGTAAGTTCTCCATCAAATTTCATACTTTTGGTGTCATTACCATCAGGAAAAGATTCTCTATCATTTCATAAGATTTTTTTTTTTTTCCAAAATTTTGCGACATAAATGACAGTTTCAGAATGGGGACTCCGACAGTCAAAGGGTTAAAATATGTGTTACCTATAACCAATCCCCTTTCTATACAAAGTTCAATCAAATGCTCCCCATTATCATTTACACGTAGCACATTAAACTTACCTACCACACCCTCTCTAAATGCTTCTCCTACTTTAGCATTTAGGTCCCCTACCACAATTACTCTCTCACTTGGCTCGAAAGTTCCTCCTCTTTAAGGGGGGCTCCTTGTCGCGGTAAAGAGGCTATCGGTCTGAGGAATTGGACCTCTTGGTCTTCTTCCTCAGACCGAACCTACTTACCCCCCAATCCCCCCTCCCCTTTCCCATCTTTCCCATCCTCCCTTTTCCCTTTCCTCCTCCTCATCCCTCCCTTATTTCCTTCCCATTTTTACCCTGGGAGCTTCTCTCCACAGGCTTTCTAGTTCCTAGGTAGGGGGAAGGGTACTGTGGTCCAATCCCATTCCGTTGAGGTTCTCGGCGGTGGTGTAGTTTGCCGTGGAATCTGGATCGCCTGGGGATGTCCCGATCCCTCTCCGGTCTCCCGGGAGGTGGCCTTGGGTATCTTTCGGGCGACGGGTGTATCTCTGGAGGCCACCTTTCGGATTCCGGGGGTGGTGGCCAAAGGCAGTATGCTTTGATATCCGGCCGCCCTCTCTTTTGTCCGCTGAGGTGGCTCGGTGGATGTGAGGTTGCTATCCCGGATTGCTGGTTTACTGGCATGAAGGGTAGGGTATGGCACGGGTTCTATGCAGCATCTGCACTACTTGCGGTGTTGAGGTCCTCTTGGGCGTGGAGGGGGATTTACGCCCCTTTCATTCCTCCTAGGAGCTATTCCTCCACGTTCCCCCCTTTTTTTATTCTTTTTTTATTTTTATTTTCTTTTCTTCTTTCTTTTTTTTTCTTAAAAACAAAAAGAAAGAAGTAACCTAACCATGGATGCCCTAATCTGTGAACCTACCCCCGGGCCCCTTGATACCGCACCTAGTTCTGACCCTACCTCGTTAATGGACGGCTCTTCGGACAACCCTAATACCCCTGTACCTCTTGCTGGTGCCGGTTCGTCACCTGCTTCAGGTACCAGGGACCCGACTGGCCCTTTCAATACGTCTGACCTTCGCTCTTCTCTGACCTTGATTCCGGCTTCTCCTCGACGGTGCGGCATTTTCGACCGCTTGCCCGTCTCCCATCGGACAACCCCGGTCCCACACCCAAACGACCAAGACCCACACATGACGATTCGACACTTCCTTCTCGTTCATCTCAGAAACAACCAGCTCGTCACGCACTCCCCTTAAACTCTGTTTCAAACTACTCAATGGACAAAGTTTTTTACTCTGCGACCGACTTCTCCTAATACCTATCTTTCAGACCATAGTATTGGTAAGGCTCTGCTACGCCATGTTTTTAAAGACATCTCATTTCACGCTCTCAAGAGCGGCACTCGCATCATCACGGTCCAGAATGCTTGCCAAGCTCGCGATCTTTCTCTTCTTACAACCATTGATACTGCTCCTGTTACTATTGACAAGCACCATTCCCTCAATTCTTGTTGTGGTTCTGTCATTTTGCCCCACCATTGTCCAACAGAATTTTCAGACATGTGGTGATGACATTTTAGAGCAGCTTGAGCTCCAAGAACTCCCTATCCTTAAAGTTGACACCTTTGTCCTCCCTGCCAACAAGCGAAGACGTTATCCTTGCAATATAGCTCGTTTAACATTTGACTGCCGTGAACTACCACCTTCGGTTTACATTGCAGGTCAACGTTTACAAGTTCGAAAGGTGACCCCTACACCGCAACAGTGTAGAAACTGCTGGCGTTTTGGTCATCCAGCGAAATATTGCAGGTCCATGGCTGAATGCCCAGTCTGTGGTGCTGACGACCATGCCAGTTCTTCTTAAAAAAAAATTATAAAATTACGCTTACTTTTCCCCCCCTCCCACAGGCGCTGTATAATCCCAACGGGTTTAGTGCTACCTCGTGATAATAATAATAATGCGATCTGGTGAAGTCTTGTGTCCTGTGCACCTGTTCGTAACTAAGTCATCACGATAGCAACTAGCCATGTAAGGATGAGCAAAACACAGCAGAGAATAACTACTTATACAGTGGACCCCCGAGTTTCGTAAAAACTTCACTCCTGAAGTCTGCTCAAGTGCCATTACCGAACAAATTTACTCCCTTAAGGAAAATGTCACGTAGGTTAATCTATTTCAGACCCCAAAATACACTTCCACAAGCACTGACAATA
>WNWK01048735.1:0-13445 GCA_009830355.1 Cherax destructor | reverse complement strand
TGCTCGTTGATAGAGTGGGCAGTCCAACAGAATATGTCGAACAGACACTGGAACCTGACAATGCTCACACAGAGTGTGGCCGATGCGAAGATGGGAGAGTGTAGTCTCCCAACCCTGACATTGGTGACAAGAAGAAGGCCAGAAACCTATAATCGGTTTAATAGAATGAAGTTTGTTATTTAGCAGGTCAGACCAGCGTTGTTGCCAATGGGTGCGAAGGTGGGTAGCAATGACAGCAAAATAGTCCGTGAAAGGAACATATCTATATGAAACTGGAAGGTCATGTACTGCTGACTGCACAGCAGTGTCTGCCTGTTCATTGTCCTGTATGTCAACATGACCAGGGACCCAACAAAAAAGAATATCTTTGTGCTTGCTAGAGATACGGCATAACCAAAGTTGGATAAGAAGAACTAGGGGGTGAGGTGTATCAAATTTACAGATATACAGATATCCTGTAAAGCACTAAGGGAGTCTGAAATGACCACAAATGGTGACACAGGCATGGATGCAATATGGATAAGTGCCACAAGAATGGCATACAATTCAGCCATAAAGATGCTAGCCGAGGGTAACAGATGCCCTCGCAAGATGCTGTCTGGGAAGACTGCTGCGAATCCAACACCGTCAGATGACTTTGAACCATCAGTGTATACTGCGATGGCATGGGAATGAGAACGGAAGTGGTCTAGAAAAAAAGAGCGAGAAGCCGCCGTAGGCAGTTGGGCTCTCGCACAAGGTAGAGGAATAGAACAGACACGGACAGCAGGAACTTCCAAAGGGGGTAGGGGAAAGGGAGATGTCACATGAGTGTATAAAGGTGGTAGTTGAAGGGAAGACAAGAGGGAATATAGACGAAGAGAAAAGGGACGAAATAAACAGGGGTGACAGGCAAATAAAGAGCACCTACTAACATCTGTGACAATCCTATACATGGAAGGAAAGCGGAGGTCATGGGAGCGAACATAATAGTGAATGCAATGTGCATC
This sequence comes from Cherax destructor, assembly GCA_009830355.1. Lineage (NCBI taxonomy): Eukaryota > Metazoa > Arthropoda > Malacostraca > Decapoda > Parastacidae > Cherax > Cherax destructor. The sequence goes on along the minus strand of WNWK01048735.1, from coordinate 12,456 downwards.
ATGACGATCGGACAAGGATGGAATGTTCGCTTCTACATAGAGGCTCTCACCCGTAGAAGAACAAAATGCACAAAGGCATAAACGCAATCCCTGGTGATGAATGGGATTAAGGCTGGAAAGAGTAGCAGGGGAGGCTGCCGAATAGATCTGGTCACCATAATCGAGTTTCCATAAAATTAGGGCTGAATGCAGGCGGAGGAGAGTGCTATGATCATCCCCCCACGAAAGATGTGCGAGGGTCTTTAGGAGGTTCAGGCAGCTATGACAAGTTGCCTTCAGAGAGGTAATGTGAGGTTTCCAGGACAATCAACGGTCAAACAGGAGGCCGAGAAACTTGACTGTATCACGTTCTGGGATATGTGAGCTGTATCTACCTGGAGAGTCTACCTGGAGAGAATTCCAGGGGTCAACGCCCCCGCGGCCCGGTCCGTGACCAGGCCTCTTGTTGGACCAGAGCCTGATCAACCAGGCTGTTACTGCTGGCCGCACGCAGTCCAACGTACGAACCACAGCCCGGCTGATCAGGTACCGACTTGAGGTGCCTGTCCAGTGCCTGCTTGAAGACAGCCAGGGGCTTGTTGGTAATCCCCCTGATGTATGCTGGGAGGCAGTTGAACAATCTTGGGCCCCTCACACTTATTGTGTTGTCCCTCAACGTGCTAGTGGCACCCCTGCTCTTCATTGGGGGAATGTTACATCGCCTGCCGAGTCTTTTGCTTTCGTAGGGAGTGATTTTTGTGTGCAAGTTTGGTACTAAGCCCTCGAGAATTTTCCATGTGTATATAATAATGTATCTCTCCCGCCTGCGTTCTAGAGAGTACAGGTTTAGGAACTTCAAGCGTTCCCAGTAGTTGAGGTGGTTTATCGCACTTATGCGTGCCGTGAAGGTTCTCTGCACATTTTCAAGGTCAGCAATTTCACCCGCCTTGAAAGGTGCAGTTAGTGTGCAGCAATATTCCAGCCTAGATAGAACAAGCGATCTGTAAAGTGTCAACATGGGCTTGGCATCCCTGGTTTTGAAGGTTCTCATTATCCATCCTGTCATTTTTCGAGCAGATGCAATTGCTACATTGTTATGGTCCTTGAAGGTGAGATCCTCTGACATGAACACTCCCAGGTCTTTGACATTAGTTTTTCGCTCTATTGTGTGGTTGGAATTAGTTTTGTACTCCGATGAGATTTTAATTTCTTCACGTTTTCCGTATCTGAGTAATTGAAATTTCTCATCATTGAACTTCATATTGTTTTCTGCAGCCCATTTAAAGATTTGGTTTATGTCTGCTTGGAGTCTTGCAGTGTCTTCAACGGTGGACACTGTCATACAGATTCGGGTGTCATCTGCAAAGGAAGACACAGCACTGTGGCTTATATCCCTGTCAATGTCTGATATGAGGATGAGGAATAGGATGGGAGCAAGTACTGTGCCTTGTGGAACAGAGCTTTTCACAGTAGCTGCCTCAGACTTTACTCTGTTGACTACTACTCTTTGTGTTCTATGTGTTAGGAAATTATAAATCCATCTACCAACTTTTCCTGTTATTCCTTTATCACGCATTTTGTGTGCTATTACACCATGGTCACACTTGTCAAAGGCTTTTGCAAAATCTGTGTATATAACATCTGCATTCTGTTTATCTTCTAGAGCATCCAGGACCTTGTCGTAGTAGTCCAGTAGTTGGGACAGACAGGAGCGGCCTGCTCTAAACCCATGCTGTCCTGGGTTGTGCAATTGATGGGTATCAAGATGGGTGGCGATCATGCTTCTTAGAACCCTTTCAAAGATTTTTATGATATGGGACGTTAGCGCAATTGGTCTGTAGTTCTTTGCTATTGCTTTACTGCCCCTTTGTGGAGCGGGCTATGTCTGTTGTTTTTAATAGCTGCGGGACGATCCCAGTGTCCATGCTCCCTCTCCATAGGATGTTAAAAGCATGTGATAGGGGCTTCTTGCAGTTCTTGATGAACACGGAGTTCCATGAGTCTGGGCCTGGAGCGGAGTGCATGGGCATGTCATTTATTGCCTTTTCAAAGTCATTTGGCGTAGTGATGATGTCAGAAAGGCATGCGTCTGTCAAGTTCTGTGGCACTCTCATGAAAAAATCATTTAGGTTTTCGATTTTCAGTCTGGTTAGTGGCTCGCTAAAGACTGAGTCATACTGGGATTTAAGTAACTCACTCATTTCCTTGCTGTCATCTGTGTAGGACCCATCCGGTTTAAGTAGGGGCCCAATACTGGTTGTTGTTCTCGACTTTGATTTTGCATAGGAAAAGAAATACTTAGGGTTTCTTTCAATTTCATTTATGGCTCTTAGTTCTTCCCGTGTCTCTTGATTCCTATAAGACTCCTTTAGTTTTAATTCGATGTTTGCTATTTCTCTGACTAGTGTCTCCCTACGTATTTCAGAGATATTGGCCTCCTGTAGCCGCTCCGTTATTCTGTGCCTTCGCCTGTATAGGGAGCGCCTCTCTCTTTCTAGTTTGCATCTTCTCCTCCTTTTCCTTAAGGGAATTTGCCTTGAGCAAACCTCAAGTACTGGTATAGGTACAATGGATGATCAGAGACCACTGAACGTCTAGTAAACGTAATTTGATGAGTTTTGCTACTGGAAAATTTAAACCCGTGAGAGGTGGCCCAATCGTAAATTTGGTTGACGGCATGCTGGAAGGAAACTGCAATGAGGTGACAGTCAGCACCCCCACAAGCTATAGCAAAGTCATCCACATACAGTGATAACCAAATGTTGGAAGGGAGAACTGATGCCAGATTATTTATAGCAAGAAGAAATAGTGTTGTGCTCAGAACACAACCCTGGGGGACACCTTCAGCTTGGACAAAGTCCGGGGAAAGCTCATTACTAACCCGGACACGGAAATGTCTTTCAGTTAAGAAAGCCTTAAGGAAAAATGGTAGATTGACTCGAAGGCCTAAGGAGTGGGCCTGGGTCAAGATATTATACTTCCAAGTTGTGTCATAAGCCTTCTCAAGATGGAGATAACCGAGTGGTTATTGGCAAAAGTATTACGAATATACGTATCCAAGCGCAGTAAGGGGTCAATGGCAGAAAGGCCCTTACGAAAGCCATATTGACTAGTGGAGAGACTACTGTGCGCCTCTAAATACCACATCAAACGTCTATTAACTAGACTTTCCATCACCTTGCAAACTGCACTGGTAAGAGCGATGGGACGGTAGTGGGAGGAGTCATTTCCCATAGTACCCGGTTTGCGAAAAGGGAGAACAATAGCAGACTTCCACAGCTGGGGAAGAACTCCTTGCGACCATATAAGATTAAAGAGTCGTAAGAGGACAGTAAGAGCAGACTGATGTAAATGCTGTAGCATACGAATATGTATGCCGTCTGGCCCAGCTGCCGATGATCGGCAAGCAGAGAGTGTTGCCTCCAGTTCTTGAAGGGTAAAAGGCACATTATAAGATTCCTCTCTGAGAGAAGAAAAATCTAAGGGCTTTAACTCGCTGGCAGACTTAGAAGAAAGAAATGAGGGGCATAGATGGAGCCCCTGAGAGATGCGGACCAGATGATTACCAATTTCAGTGGCAAGGACAAGAGGGTGTGCTATATTGACACCGGCAACCTGAATAACAGGAGCCGGGTCGGGGGAGAATTTACCACTCAATTTCTTCACTTTCTTCCAGACTGCACTCATTGAGGAAGCCGAAGTGACCGTAGAAATGTAATCTTGCCAGCAAGTGCGCTTAGCTTCACGTATGACATGGCAAGCAATTGCTCTCTTCTGCTTAAAATCAAGAGTCTCTGTGGTTCTGTTATACCGATACCTGCTCCATGCAGCGCATTTCAAACGTACTGCCCGAGCACAAGCAGGAGACCACCAAGGCACGCACTTCTGAGAATGCTTGCTCGAGGTTTGGGGTATAGAATGTGAAGCTGCTGTGAAGAAGGAGGACGAAACGAGATGTAAAACCTCATCAATGGAGGACGAGGAAGGAACTTCATGAAAGGCAGTAAGATGTGCGTAAAGGTCCCATTTCGCCCGGTCAAATTGCCAGCATGGGCTACGAGGAGGTGGAGAATATGAAGGGGACCTAAGGATGATTGGGAAATGATCACTATCATGGAAGTCCGGGAGGACAGACCAGATGAAGTCAAGGACAGTTGATGAAGAGCAGATGGAAAGATCGATGCAGGAGAAAGAATGAGTTCGGGGATCAAAATGGGTAGAGTACCTGTATTAAAAACATGGAGGGGGAGAGAAGCAAGAAATGCCTCAAACTGAATGCAACAGGAGTAACAGTGCGACACTCCCCAAAGAAAATGGTGTGCGTTAAAATCGCCAAGTAATAGAAGGGGTGGTGGCAAGGATAGACATTGCTTGTGTAGGGGAGAGATATAAAGAACAGAGTGTATACCACTTATTCAAGTGGATACGGGCTGCTGTGTAATGTAGAGAAGAATGAACATACAGCTGACGGTATGGAACACCAGTGTGTATAAGAAGAGCACTTTCATTAAAGGTTCCATTGAAAAAAGGATCCGATGAATACAACAAATCATAGCCTGAAAAGGGTCGGATAACAGAGGATTGCAATTTGGGTTCTTGCAAACAGACACCAACAGGGAAAAACTTGGAGAGCAACACCTGAAGCTCACCCCGGTTACCCCTGAGGCCTCGGATATTCCACTGCAAATAAGCCATGATGTATGGAGAGAAAGTTATAAGTCGAAGTTAGAGGTATCTATGGACTAGGGTTAGAAATGTCCACTTGTGAAGGCAGCGCAAAACTTGTAATCAGAGGAGGGGGACGCTGTGAAGGAAGGAGGGGTATAGACGGAGAAGAGAGAGGAGGAGGAACCAGAGGTGGAGCAGTGTCCATCAACGGTTCAGTCTCTGCAATAAATCCTGCAATAGCCTCCAGCGTTTCGGGAGTCATAGATGCAGGATGTGGGACCACATTAGAGATGAAAGGAGGAGGAGGAGTGTGAGCGACAATCTGGGAGACCATAGACATTACGAAAGTAGACGGCGAGGAGATGGAAGAGGAAACTGTCAAAAGGGTTTGGGTGGGGACAGGAGTGGAAGCAGCCTGGGGCGGGGCAGTCAAGGAAGTAACGTGGGAGGGGACAGGGGATGAAGACATTGAACGAGGAGGAGTATGAACCTCCACACATGTTACAGAACTAGTGGGAGGGGAAGAACCCGGCAATGGGGATTTTTTGCTGGACTTATGAGAAGAAAGGGGTGCTGAGGTTTAGGTGGTAAACGAGGGTGTGTAGACACAGAACTGTGCGAGTGAGTAGAGGAAGGGGAGTGGACAGTATAGGATGCCGAGGTAGGGACCTCGGAGCCAAGAACAGCAAAAGGATTCGAAACAGGGGTGACTGAGGATGGGGCGACCACAGAGGAAGCCGGGGAAGTTGAGACCCCAGAAGTGGGATAACGTTTAGTAATGTGAGAATAGGAAATACGGGGAAGTCTTCCTTGAAGGCATAGATGAGAGATGGCCATAGCATATGAGAAGCCTTCCGCCTCTTTGAGACAACGGATTTCCTGCTCATTCAGGTAAACCTGACAACGGCGAGAGTACGATGGATGCACCTCATGACAGTTAAGGCAAGAGGGAGGTAGATTACAAAAAGGACTAGCATGGTCGTCAGCACCACAAACTGGGTATTCGGCCATGGACCTGCAATATTTTGCTGGATGACCAAAACGCAAGCAGTTTCTACACTGTTGCAGTGTAGGGGTCACCTTTCGAACTTGTAAATGGTGACCTGCAATGTAGACCAAGGGTGGAAGTTCACGGCAGTCAAATGTTAAACGAGCTATATTGCAAGGATAACATCTTCACTTATTGGCAGGGAGGGTAAAAATGTCAACTTTAAGGATAGGGAGTTCTTGGAGCTCAAGCTGCTCCAAAATGTCATCACCACATGTCTGGAAATTCCGTTGGACAATGGTATGGGGTAAAATGACTGTACCACTACAAGAATTGAGTGAATAGGAATAGTATCTATTGTCGTAAGGAGAGAAAGCATTCTGGACCGTGATGCGAGTGCCACTCTTGAGAGCGTGAAATGAGATATCTTTACCAACATGGCGTAGCAGAGCCTTACCAATAGTGTGATCTGAAAGATAGGTATTAGGAGAAGTCGGTCGTAGAGTAAAAAACTTTGTCCATTGAGTAGTGTGAAACAAAGTGTTTAAGGGGAGTGCGTGACGAGCTGGTCGTTTCTGAGATGAAGGAGAAGGAAGTGTCGAATCGTCATGTAAGGGTCTTGGTCGTTTGAATGTGGGACCAGAAGTGGTCCGATGTGTAACGGGCGAGCAATCCAAAAAGTGCTGCACTGTAGTGGGAGAAGCCAGAATCAAGGTCAGAGAAGAGCAAAGGTCAGACGTGTCAAAAGGGCTGGTCAAAACCCCGGCACCTGAAGCAGGTGACGAACCAGCACCAGCAAGAGGTACAGGGGTATTGGAGGTGTCAGAAGAGTTGTCCATTAACGAGGTAGGGTCAGAACTAGGTGCGGTATCAGGAAGGGGCCCGGGGGTAGTGGGTTCATAGATTAGATCAGCCATGGTTAGGTTACTTCTTTGTTTTTATTTTTACAAAAAAACGAAAGATAATAAAATAAAAATAAAAAAAAGAATAAAAAAAAGGAGGAATGTGGAGTAATAACTCCTAGGAGGAATGAAAGGGGCATAAATCCCCTTCCACGCCTAAGAGGACCTCAACACCACAAGTAGTGCAGATGCTGCATGGAACCCATGCGATACCCTACTCTTCATGCCAGTAAACCAGCAATCCGGGATAGCAACCTCACATCCACCGAGCCACCTCGACAGACAAAAGAGAGGGCGGCCGGATATCCACCACAAAGCATACCGCCTTTGGCCACCACCCCCGGAATCCGAAAGGTGGCCTCCAGAGATACACCCGTCGCCCAAAAGATACCCAAGGCCACCCCCCGGGAGGCCGGAGAGGGATCAGGACATCCCCAGGCGATCCAGATTCCAAGGCAAACTACACCACTGCCAAGGACCTCAACGGAATGGGATGGACCACGATACCCTTCCCCCTACCTAGGAACTAGAATGCCTGTGGAGAGAAGATCCCAGGGTAAAAATGGGAAGGGAATAAGGGAGGGATGAGGAGGAGGAGGAAAGGGAAAAGGGAGAATGGGGAAGATGGGAAAGGGGAGGGGGGATTGGGGGTAATTAGGTTCAGTCTGAGGAAGAAGACCAAGAGGTCCAATTCCTCAGACCGACAGCCTCTTTACCTTGACAAGGAACCCCCTTAAAGAGGAGTGACTCACAAGCTGGTCCTAGTGGCAGTAAAAGACAAAAAAGGGAAGTGACCCCAGATGAGGACTTGGTACCTAGAGTTCTTATGGAGGGGGATTCACCTTCCGAACAATAGCCTCTCTTCCCTCTTCCCTCTCTTCCATCCAGCAACATCAGTCTTCAATAAAGGTAAGTGTCATGTTGAATGTTGTGCTCAGAACACATCCCTGGGGGACACCTTCAGCTTGGAAAAACTCCGTGGAAAGCACATTGCTAACCCGGACACGGAAATGTCTTTCAGTTAACCCTTTCAGGGTCCATGCCATAGTTCTATGGCTTTGAGTTCTGGGTCCAAACCGTAGTTCTACGTCATGAGCTCAGCTCACTCAGATAAGCTTTGAACGGTAAATTTGGGCCTAGATATGAGGGAATACATCTATGTGGTAAGTGTGCACCATATAAAACAAATCCTGCAGCACACAGTGCATAATGAGAGAAAAAAAAAAATCTTAATTTTCGATTAAAACAGCGACTTTGTAGTGTTTTTTCGTATACATTTTATAGTTATATTTGCGATTTCTTGGTCTCATTTGATAGAATGGAAGGTATATAACAGATATAGAGATTATTTTGATTGGGTTTAGTAATGGAAATGGCTGAAATGGCTTGAAACTGAGCTCAAAGTAGCAGAAATTTTCAATTTTTTCCGATGTTCAGGAGTAAACAAATGACCTCACACGTCTAATACGCGCCAGCTGGTGGGTCGAATATACGTTCACAAATGTGGTGGTATTATATGTACAATTATTACAATATTGCATAACAGTAAATCTTCCATTTTTTGGTTTGAATAAAAATTCATTATGTGAATAAAAAATAAAAATGGAATTCATTTGTAAAGACTGAAAACGTACCTAATGAACAGAGGAAATGTTAGTTTAGTGCCAGGAATGCTTGCATTGTTTATTCTGCACCCTATTTTGAAATTGGAATATTTTGAACTTTGAGTTAAATTGGCTAAATTACCAATTTTCAATCACTTTATTTTGTAGTTGAAACAGTTGAATGGGCGATTTCTTGTGCTCAATCGATAGAATAGAAGTAATACTAGTGAAATAGCTAAGAATTTGGTCGACTGGAATAATGTAATTGGCCTAAAATGGGAGTCAAAGTCGGCAAAATCGCCGATACGTAAATATCGCTGACACATCAAAATTTGCTAGAGCATAATTTCATCAATTTTCAATCAAATCTCGTACTTTTTGTTTTATTACCTTCAGAAAAAGATTCTCTATCATTTCATAAGAAAAAATAAGATTTTTTTTTTTAAATTCTTGGCCACTGGCACACCCCTGAAATGGTTGAGAAGGCCTTAAGGAAAAATGGTAGATTGCCTCGGAAGCCTAAGGAGTGAGCCTGGGCCAAGATAATATACCTCCAAGTTGTGTCATAAGCCTTCTCAAGATTGAAAAAAATGGCGATAACCCAGTGGTTATTGGCAAAGGCATTACGAATATATATATCCAAGCGCAGAAAGCGGTCAGTGGCAGAACGTCCCTTACGAAAGCCATATTGACTAGTGGAGAGACTACTGTGCATCTCTAAATACCATATCAAACGTCTATTAACTAGACATTCCATCACCTTGCAAACTGCACTGGTACGAGTGATGGGACGGTAGTGGGAGGTATCATGTCCCGTAGTACCCGGTTTGCGAAAAGGGAGACCAATAGCAGACTTCCACAGCTGGGGAAGAACTCCTTGCGACCATATAAGATTAAAGTGTCGTAAGAGGACAGCAAGAGCAGAGTGATGTAAATGCTGTAGCATATGAATATGTATGCCATTTGGCCCAGCTGCCGATGATCGGCAAGCAGAGTGTGTTGCCTCCAGTTCTTGAAGGGTAAAAGGCACATTATAAGATTCTTCTCTGAGAGAAGAAAAATCTATGGGCTTTAACTCGTTAGCAGACTTAGAAGAAAGAAACGAGGGGCATAGATGGAGCCCCTGAGAAATGCTGACCATATGATTACCAATTTCAGTTGCAACAGCAAGAGGGTGTGCTATATCGACACCCGCAACCCAAAGAACAGGAGCTGGGTTGGGGGAGAATTTACCACTCGGTTTCCGCACTTTCTTCCAGACTGCACTCATGGAGGAAGCCGAAGTGTCAGTAGAAACGTAATCCCGCCAGCAAGTGTGTTTAGCGTCACGTATGACAAGGTGAGCAATTACTCTCCTCTGCTTAAAATCAAGGAGTCTCTCTGTGGTTCTGTTATACAGGTACCTTCCCCACAGGGCATTTCAAACGTACTGCCCGAGCACAAGCAGGAGACCACCAAGGCACGCACTTCTGAGAATATTTGCCCGAGGTTTGGAGGATAGAATGTGAAGCTGCAGTTTAGACGGAGGACGAGAAGAGATGCAAAACCTCATCAATGGAGGACAAAGAAGTCTCATGAAAAGCAGTAAGATGTTTGTAAAAGTCCTAATTGGCCTGTCAAATTGCCAGCGTGGGGTACGAGGAGGTGGAGAATATGAAGGAGACAATGATTGGAAAATGATCGCTGTCGTGTAAGTTCGGGAGGACAGACCAGGTGAAGTCGAGAACAGTTGAGGAAGAGCAGATGGAGAGATCGATGCAAGAGAAAGAATGAGTTCGAGGATCAAAATGAGTGGGAGTACCCGTATTTAAAACATGGAGGGGGAGAGAAGCTAGAAATGCCTCCAACTGAATGCTGCAAGAGTCACAGTGCGACCCCCCTCCAGAGAAAATGGTGTTCGTTAAAATCGCCAAGTAACAGAAGGTGTGGCGACTAAAAAGAAACCAGAAAAGCAACATCTGGGATAGACAATGCCTGAGAAGGAGAGAGATACAAAGAACATTGAGTATACCACTTATTCAAGTGGATACGGACTGCAGTGTAATCTAGAGAAGAATAACAAAGAGCTGATGGTATGGAATACCAGTGCATATAAGAAGAGCACTTTCGTTTAAGGTTCCATCGAAAAAAGGATCCAATGAATATAATAAATCATAGCTTGAAAAGGGACAGATAACAGCTGAGTATAATTTGGGTTTTTGTAAATAGACTCCAACAGGGAAAACCTGGGAGAGCAACACCTGAAGCTCACCCCGGTTACCCCTGAGTCCTCGGATTTTCCACTGCAAGTAAGCCATGATTTATGAAGAGAAATATACAAGTCGAAGGTTGGGGTATCTATGGACTAATAGGGTTAGAAAAGTCCGCGTTTGGAGGCAGTGGAAGACTTGTAAGCAGCAAAGGATAGGAATTCTGTGAAGCAATGACCGGTGTAGATGGAGATGAAGTAGGAGAAGGAACCAGAGGTGGAGCGGTGTCTATCAATGTTCCAGTCTCCGTAATATGTTCTGTGATAGCTTCCATCATTTCAGAAGACAAAGATGCAGGATGTGGGACCACATTAGAGATGGAAGGAGGAGGGGGATGAGCAACAATCGGGGAGACTATGGACTGTATTAAAATAGGGGGTGAGGCAATGGAAGAGGAAACTGTCGAAGGGGTTTAGGAGGGGACAAGAGTGAAAGCGACCAGGGAAGGGGCAGTAGAGGAAGAAACTTGGGAGGGGACAGGGGATGAACGTATCGAGCGAGGAGGAGGATAAACCTCCACACACATAACAGAAATAGTTGGAGTGAGAAACCAGGCATAGAACCTGGGAAGGAAAAATGTGCAGGATGGAGAAGGGAAGGAGGGGAGAGAGGAGATTTTAACAATGTTTTTTTTTGCTGGATTTCTGAGGAGAGGGGTGGTGAGGTAGTGTTGGACAAGGTCGTGTAAACACAGAACTATGTGAGTGAGTAGAGGAAGGGGTGAGGACAGTGTTGGGTGCCAAGGTAGGAACCTCAGAAACAAGAACAGCAAAACAATTTGAGACAGGGGTGACTGAGGATAGGGAGACCATAGATTAAGCCGCGGGAGATAGAACACCAGAAGTGGGGGACGTTTAGCAATGCGAGAAGAGGAAATATGGGGGAGTCTCCCTTGAAGGCGTAGATGAGAGACAGCCATAGCATATGAGAAGCCTTCCGCCTCTTTGAGACAACAGACTTCCTGCTCATTTAAGTAAACCTGACAACGGCGAAAGTAAGATGGATGTGCCTCATGACAGTTAAGGTAAGAGGGAGGTAGACTACAAGAAGGATTGGCATGGTTGTCGGCACCTCAGACTGGGCATTCGGCCATGGACCTCCAATATTTTGCCAGATGACCAAAATGCCAGCAGTTTCTACACTGTTCTGGTGTAGGGATCACCTTTCAAACTTGTAAACGGTGACCTGCAATGTAGACCGAGGGCAGAAGGTCACGGCAGTCGAAAGTTAAGCAAGCAATATTGCAAGGATATCGTCTTCGCCGGCGGGCAGGGAGGACAAAACTGTGAACTTTGAGTATAGGAAGGTCCTGGAGCTCAAGCTTCTCCAGAATGTCATCACCACAGTTTTGGAAATTCTGTTGGACAATGGTATAGGGAAGAATAAACATGCCACTACAAATGTTGAGAGAATGATGTTTTTCAATAGTGATAGGAGTAGCATCTATGGACATAAGGCGAGAAAGATCTCGAGCTTAGTCTGCATTCTGGGCCGTAATGATGCGTGTGCCACTTTTGAGAGTGTGAAAGGCGATGTCTTTGCCCACATGGTGCAGGAGTGCCTTACCAATACTATGATCGGAAAGATAGGTATTATTATTATTATTATTATAATCAAATAGAAGCGCTAAACCACAGGGGTTATACAGCGCTGCAGGTTATTGTAGGATGCAGGGAGAGTGAGTTGTAAGAGGGAGATGGACGATTAGTAGGGTATGGAGTGCTAGATTGGAGTGCTAGATGACAGTGGGTAGTGCAGGGGTGGAGGGTAGCAAGAGATCGAGGTAGAAGGGACTGAGGGAGGTGCTAGAGGTATAATCTTCAGAGTTTGTGTAGTAAGTCAGTGTTGTGATAAAAACACAGGCCTCATTTCTAGGCTTTATTGAACACAAAATCCATGGTACATGTCTGCAACAGAAGAAAATACATCTAATGACTGCTGCTGCAGGACAGGTGATGTAAGGTGCATATGTCCTCAGAAAAGCTATAGCTACTGGCGACATATTTAAGCTTACCATGTAATCTGCATCACGAATGTATTTGTGTAAGAGCGAGACCACACGCCAT
>WNWK01048734.1:0-13447 GCA_009830355.1 Cherax destructor | reverse complement strand
GGTCTGAGGAATTGGACCTCTGGTCTTCTTCCTCAGACCGAACCTAATACCCCCAATCCCCCTCCCTTTTCCCATCTTCCCCATCCTCCCTTTTCCTTTCCTCCTCCTCCTCCTCATCCCTCCCTTATTTCCTTCCCAGTTTTACCCTGGGAGCTTCTCTCCTCAGGCATTCTAGTTCCTAGGTAGGGGAAGGGTATCGTGGTCCATCCCATTCCGTTGAGGTCCTTGGCGGTGGTGTAGTTTGCCGTGGAATCTGATCGCCTGGGGATGTCCGATCCTCTCCGGTCACCCGGGGTGGCCTTGGGTATCTTTCGGGCGACGGGTGTATCTCTGGAGGCCACCTTTCGGATTCCGGGGTGGTGGCCGAAGGCGGTATGCTTGTGGCGGATATCCGGCCGCCTCTCTTTGTCCGCCGAGATGGCTCGGTGGATGTGAGGTTGCTATCCCGGATTGCTGGTTTACTGGCATGAAGGGTAGGGTATGGCACGGGTTCCATGCAGCATCTGCACTACTTGCGGTGTTGAGGTCCTCTTGGGCACGGAGGGGGATTTACGCTCCCTTTCATTCCTCCTAGGAGCTATTCCTCCACGTTCCCCCCTTTTTTTATTCTTTTTATTTTTATTTTTTTTCTTTCTTTTTTTTCTTAAAAATAAAAAGAAAGAAGTAACCTAACCATGGCTGACCCAATCCATGAACCCACTACCCCCGGGCCCCTTCCTGATACCGCACCCAGTACTGACCCTGCCTCGTTAACGGACAACTCTTTGGACACCTCTCATGCCCCTGTACCTCTTGCTGGTGCTGGTTCGTCACCTGCTTCAGGTACCAGGGACCCGACTGGCCCTTTCGATACGTCTGACCTTCGCTCTTCTCTGACCTTGATTCCGGCTTCTCCCTCGACGGTGCGGCAATTTTCGAATCGCTCGCCCGTCTCCCATCGGACCACCCCCGGTCCCACACCCAAACGACCAAGACCCACACATGACGATTCGACACTTCCTTCTCGTTCATCTCAGAAACGACCAGCTCGTCACGCACTTCCCTTAAACTCTCTGTTTCAAACTACTCAATGGACAAGTTTTTACTCTCGACCGACTTCTCCTAATACCTATCTTTCAGACCATAGTATTGGTAAAGCTCTGCTACGCCATGTTGGTAAAGACATCTCATTTCACGCTCTCAAGAGCGGCACTCGATCATCACGGTCCAGAATGCAGCTTTATGTTCATTCTTCCTTACATACACCCAGCCCGTATCCCTTGAATAAAGTGGTATACACACTGTTTTTTATATATCCCTTCCGGGCATTGTCTATCCCAGATGTTGATTTTCTGGTTTCTTCCTTACCGCCACCTTCTTTAAACTTGGCGATTTTAAGCACCCATTTCTCTGGGGAGGGTCCCCTGTGACTCCTGGCATTCAGTTGGAGGCATTTCTTGCTTCTCTTCCCTTCATGTTTTAAATGGGTACCCCTTTCCCCATTTTGATCCTCGAACTCATTTTTTCTCCTGTAACGATCTCTCCATCTGCTTTTCCCTAAACGGTCCTCGACTTCACCTGGTCTGTCCTCCCGGAATTACATGGCAGTGATCATTTCCCAATCATCTAAGCCCCCTTTGTTTTCTCCCCCTGGCAATTTGACCGGGCGAAATGGGATCTTAATGCACATCTTACTGCCTTTCAGAGGGTTCCTACCTCGTCCTCTTTTGATGATGTTTTACATCTCTTCGTCTCCATCTTCACAGCGGCTTCACTTTCCCTTTCCCCATACCTAAAGGCAAGCATCCTCGGGTGTGCCTTGGTGGTCTCTCACTTGTGCTCGGGCAGTGCGTTTGACACGCACTGCGGGGGGCCCGAGTATGGGTTAACAGAACCACAGAGAGATTCCTTGATTTTAAACGAAGATGAGCTATTTATTGCTCGCTGTGTCATACATGATCCCCTAAACCCCTTGGGCGGATTACGTTTCTACTGTCACTTCGGCTTCCTCGATGAGTGCGGTCTGGAAGAAAGTGCGGAAATTAAGTGGAAAACTCCCCCGACCCGGCTCCTGTTCTTAGGTTGCTGGTGTCGATATAGCACCCTCTTGCCGTTGCCACTGAAATTGGTAATCATCTAACCGCATATCTCAGGGCTCCATCATGCCCCTTCAAGAACTGGAGGTAACACACACTGCTTGCCGATCATCGCGGCTGGGCCGGACGGCCCATATTCGTATGCTACAGCTTTTACACCCAGTCTGCTCTTACTGTCCTCTTGATTTTTTAAAATTTATATGGTCAAAAAGGGTTCTACCCCATCTGTGGAAGTCTGCTTTGCCACCCTTTTCGCAAACCAGGTACTGGGACGTAATACCTCTCTACAAATCCCATCGTTCTTCCAGTGCGGTTTGCAGGTTTGATGGAACGTCTGGTTTAGACGTTTGATGTAGTATTTAGAGACCACAATAGTCTCTCCCCTAGTAAATTTGGCTTCTGTAAGGGCCGTTCTGCCATTGACCCCTTGCTGCGCTTTTATACGTATATTCGAAAATTTTTAATAACCACCCCGGTTCCCCTTTTATCTTTTTCGACCTTGAGAACATGACACAACTTGGAGATAAAATATCTTGGCCCAGGCCCCTCCTTAGGCAACCTACGGACTTTTCCCGGGCCCAGACTTTTCCGGGTCCGGGTTAGTAATGAACTTTTCCCGGAATTTGTCCAAGTTTTGAAGGTGTCCCCCAGAGATGTGTTCTGAGCAAACACTTTCTCCTTGCTATAAATAATCTGGCATCTGTTCCCCCCAATCAATATTTGGTCATCGCTCTATGTGGATGACTTTGCTTACTTATTGCAGGTGCTGACTGTCACCTCATTGCAGTTTCCCTCAGCATGCCATCAACCGGGTTTCTGATTGGGCCCCCCCTCAGGGGTTTTAAAATTTTTCTAGTGGCAAAACTCATCAAATTACGTTCACTAGACGTTCAGTGGTCTCTGATCATCCATTGTACCTATACAGCTTACGTATCCCAGAACGTGATACAGTCGGGTTTTCTCGGCCTCCTGTTTGACCGCAGTTTTGTCCTGAAACCTCATTACCTCTCTGAAGGCGACTTGTCATAGCCCGGGGAACCTCTTTAAAACCCTCGCACATCTTTCATGGGGGCTGATCGTAGAACCCTCCTTCGTCTACATTCAGCCCTAATTCTATCGAAACTCGATTATGGTGACCAAAATATATTCAGCCTCTCCTGCCACTCTTTTCCCAAACCCTTTAAACCCATCCATCCCGGGATTCGCTTTTGCCTTAGTGCTTTTCGTTCTTTCCCGGTTGGGGCCTCTAGAAAGCGAACATTCCATTTGTCCGATCGCCGCGATGACATTGCATTCGGGTATTATGTTCACTCTCATGACCTCCGCAATCCTTCCATGTATAGGATTGTCACAGATGTTAGTAGGCGCTCGTTATTTGTTCACGGCCCCCTTTTTCTTCGTCCCTTTTCTCTTCGTCTGCATACACTCTTGTCTTCCTTCCAGCTTCCGCCTTTATATGTTCATGTGACTTCACCCTTTCCTCTACCCCCCGGGGAAATTCCTGCTGTCAGTGTCTGTTCTATTCCTCTTCCCCTTTCGCGGCCCAACTGCCTACGCGCTTCTCCTCTTTCTTTCTAGACCATTTCCGTTCTCATTCCCATGCCATCGCAGTATCCCCATGGTTCAAAGTCATCTGACGGCGTTGGATTCCCCCGTGTTTCCAGACAGCGTCGTACGAGGGCATCTATTACCCTCAGCTGCTTTTCCCCGGGTGGGTTTTATGCCATTCTTGTGCACTTATCTGCTTTTTGCATCTATGCCTGTATCACCATTTTTGGTCGTTTCAGACTCCCTTAAACTTTACAGGCTATCCCTAAATGATCACCTCACCCCCTAGTTCTTCGTATCCACCTTTGGTTCGCCGTATCTTTAGGGGTAAAGATATTGTCTTTTGTTGGGTCCCTGGTCTATTTGACGTACAGGGCTGAACAGGCAACACTGCTGCGCGGTCAACAGTACGCTGACCTTCCAGTTTCATATGAGGTGTTCCTTTTACGGACTATTTTGCGGTCATTGCTACCCACCTTCGCACCCGTTGGCAACAACGCTGGTCTGACCTGCTGAATAACAAACTTCATTCTATTAAACCGGTTATAGGTTTCTGGCCTTCTTCTTGTCACCAATGTCGAGGTTGGGAGACTACACTCTCCTGTCTTCGCATCAGCCCCATCGTCTTACTCACGGGTATCTCATGGAGAGGCTCCCTGCCCTCTCTGTGAGCATTGTCAGGTTCCAGTGTCTGTTCGACATATCCTGTTGGACTGCCCACTCTATCAACGAGCACGCAGAATTTACCTCCAACGACGTCTTGGCTCTGCGGCCCTTTCTTTACCTTCCTTCTTGCAGATGGACCTCCTTTAATCCTGCTCTCATTGACTTTTTGACAGAAACTGACTTACTACACAAACTCTGAAGATTATACCTCTAGCACCTCCCTCAGTCCCTTCTACCTCGATCTTTTGCTACCCTCTATCCCTGCACTATCCACTGTCATCTTGCACTCCATACCCTACTAATCATCCATCTCCTCTTACAACCCCACTCTCCCTGCATCCTACAATAACCTGCACGCTGTATAACCCCTGTGGTTTAGCGCTTCTATTTGATTATAATAATAATAATAGTCTTACAAGTGAATGTATTTAAGGGTCTTCAATCTTTCTTCGTAAGGAAGATTTCTAATGATATGTATTAATTTAGTCATTCTACGCTGAATGTTTTCTAACGAATTTATGTCCATTCTGTAATATGGAGACCAGGACTGAGCTGCGTAATCTAGGTGAGGCCTTACTAATGATGTATAAAGCTGTAATATAACCTCTGGACTTCTGTTGCTAACACTTCTTGATATAAATCCCAGTAATCTATTTGCCTTATTACGTACGTTAGGCATTGCTGTCTTGGTTTAAGGTTGCTGTTTACCTTTCACCCCCAAGTCCTTCTGCAATCTGTATGGCTAAGTTCTACGTTATTTAACTTATAAGTGCTTGGGTTATGGACACTCCCGAGCTTCAGAACCTTGCATTTATCTACATTGAACTGCATCTACCACTTTTCTGACCACGAATTAAGTTTGTCTAAATCTTCCTGAAGTTCTATGACATCTATGTTTGAATCAATTATCCTACGTATCTTCGTGTCGTCGGCGAATTTGCTCATATCACTAGTAATTCCCTCGTCAAGGTCATTGATATATATTATAAACAACAACGGGCCTAAGACTGATCCCTGTGGAACACCACTTGTTACAGATCCCCACTCGGATTTAACCCCATTTATGCACACTCTCTGCTTCCTATTGGTGAGCCATGACTCGATCCATGACAGCACTTTTTCCCCAATGCCATGAGCTGCCACTTTCTTTAACAGTCTCTGGTGTGGTACTCTATCAAAAGCCTTACTAAAATCTAAATAAACAATATCGAATTCTTTATCGTGATCAACAGCCTCAAAAGCTTTACTAAAAAAGGTTAATAAATTAGATAGGCAGGAACGGCCCCTCGTGAATCCATGCTTAGTATCATTAATCAAATTATGGTTATCTAAATGACTTCTAATAATATCAGCTATAATTGACTCTAGTAATTTGCCTACAATTGAGGTTAGGCTTATTGGGCGGTAATTTGACGGTAGTGATTTGTCCCCTGCTTTAAAAATAGGAATTACATTAGCCATCTTCCACATATCAGACACTACACCTGTTTGAAAAGATAAATTCAAAATGTTAGACATTGGTTCACAGAGTTCCATTTTGCATTCCTTAAGAACCATTGCAAAAAGCTCATCAGGACCCAGCGATTTATTATGTTTCAGTCGGTCTACTTGTTTCATAGCTATTTCACTAGTGACTGTGATATTACATAATTTATCTTCTTCAGGGCCACTATACAAAATAATTACTGGGATATTATTAGTGTCTTCCTGTGTGAAAACCGAGATAAAATAATTATTAAAAATAGAGCACATTTCATTATCCTTGTCAGTAAGATGTTCAGAGTTATTTTTAAGGGGACCTATCTCATCCCTAACTTTTGTTCTATAAACCTGGAAAAAACTTTTTGTGTTAGTTTTTGAATCCCTAGCAACTTTAATTTCATAGTCCCGTTTAGCTTTTCTTATACCCTTTTTAACGTCCCTCTTAATGTCAGTATACTGATTTATAAGATGACCATCACCTCTATTTATGCGCCTATAAATTCCTTTCTTCTGCCCTAAAAGATATTTGAGCCTATTATTCATCCATTTTGGGTCATTTGTACTTGATCTAATTTCTTTATATGGGATAAATGTTCTTTGGGCTGCCTGTATAGTGTTAAGAAAGCTGTCATATTGATAGCTCTCTTCGTTACCCCAGTCCACAGTTGATAAGTGATCTCTAAGCCCATTATAATCTGCTAAGCGAAAGTCTGGGACTGTTACTGAATTATCCCTACTATCATACATCCATTCAATGCTAAAGGTAATTGACTTGTGGTCGCTCGTGCCGAGTTCGTCTGTAATTTCTAAATTATTAACAAGGGATTCCTTGTTTTTAGGTAGTAGGTTGGTAGACAGCAACCACCCAGGGAGGTACTACCGTCCTGCCAGGTGACTGTGAAACAGAAACCTGAAACTGTTTACTGATGGTAGGATTGCTGGTGTCTTTTTCTGTCTCATAAACACGCTGGATAACAGGTATATCTAGCTACTTCTACTTACACTTTAGGTCACACTACACTGGCATAACATGCATATATATACATACACACATCTAGGTTTTTTCTTTTTCTTAATAGCTCTTGTTCCTTTTATTTTCTCTATTGTCCATGGGGAAGTGGAAAAAAAATCTTTCCTCCGTAAGCCATGCGTGTCGTATGAGGCGACTAAGATGCCGGGAGCAATGGGCTAGTAACCCCTTCTCCTGTACAAATCTACTAAAAACGAGAAGAAGAAAAACTTTATAAAATTGGGTTGTCTGAATGTGCGTGGATGTAGTGCGGATGATAAGAAAGAGATGATTGCCGATGTTATGAATGAAAAGAAGTTGGATGTCCTGGCCTAAGCGAAACAAAGCTGAAGGGGTAGGCGAGTTTCAGTGGGGAGAAATAAATGGGATTAAGTCAGGAGTATCTGAGAGAGTTAGAGCTAAGGAAGGGGTAGCAATAATGTTGAAGGATCAGTTATGGAAGGAAAAGAGGGAATATAAATGTGTAAATTCAAGGATTATGTGAATTAAAATAAGGGTCGGATGCGAAAAGTGGGTCATAATAAGCGTGTATGCACCTGGAGAAGAGAGGAGTGTAGAGGAGAGAGAGAGATTTTGGGAGATGTTAAGCGAATGTATAGGAACTTTTGAACCAAATGAGAGAGTAATTGTGGTAGGGGACCTAAATGCTAAAGTGGGAGAAACATGCAGAGAGGGTGTAGTAGGTAAGTTTGGGGTGCCAGGTGTAAATGATAATGGGAGCCCTTTGATTGAACTTTTGTATAGAAAGGGGTTTAGTTATAGGTAATACATATTTTAAGAAAAAAAGGATAAATAAGTATACAAGATATGATGTGGGCGTAATGACAGTAGTTTGTTGGACTATGTATTGATAGATAAAAGACTGTTGAGTAGACTTCAGGATGTACATGTTTATAGAGGGGCTACAGATATATCAGATCACTTTTTAGTTATAGCTACAGTGGGAGTAAAAGGTAGATGGGATACAAGGAAAATAGAATCAGTAAGTAAAAGAGAGGTGAAGGTTTATAAACTAAAAAGAGGAGGCAGTTAGGGTAAGATATAAACAACTATTGGAGGATAGATGGGCTAGTGAGAGTGTAGGCAATGGGGTCGAAAATGTATGGGGTAGATTTAAAAATGTAGTGTTAGAGTGTTCAGCAGAAGTTTGTGGTTACAGGCGAGTTGGTGCGGGAGGGAAGAGGAGCGATTGGTGGAATGATGATGTAAAGAGAGTAGTAAGGGAGAAAAAGTTAGCATATGAGAGGTTTTTACAAAGTAGAAGTGATGCAAGGAGGGAAGAGTATATGGAGAGAAAAAGAGAGGTTAAAAGAGTGGTGAAGCAATGTAAAAAGAGAGCAGATGAGAGAGTGGGTGAGATGTTATCAGCAAATTTTGTTGAAAATAAGAAAAAGTTTTGGAATGAGATTAATAGTTGAGGAAGCCTAGAGAACAAATGGATTTGACAGTTAAAAATAGGAGAGGAGAGTTATTAAATGGAGAGTTAGAGGTATCGGGAAGATGGAGAGAATATTTTGAGGATTTGTTAAATGTTGATGAAGACAGGGAAGCTGTGATTTCGTGTGTAGGGCAAGGAGGAATAACATCTTGTAGGAGTGTGGAAGAGCCAGTTGTGGGTGTAGGGGAAGTTCGTGAGGCAGTGGGTAGAATGAAAGGGGGTAAGGCAGCTGGGATTGATGGGATAAAGATAGAAATGTTAAAAGCAGGTGGGGATATAATTTTGGAGTGGTTGGTGCTATTATTTAATAAATGTATGGAAGAGGGTAAGGTACCTAGGGATTGGCAGAGAGCGTGTATTGTTCCTTTGTATAAAGGCAAAGGGGACAAAAGAGAGTGCAAAATTATAGGGGAATAAGTCTGTTGAGTGTACCTGGTAAAGTGTATGGTAGAGTTATTATTGAAAGAATTAAGAGTAAAACAGAAAGCAGGATAGCAGATGAACAAGGGGGCTTTAGGAAAGGTAGGGGGTGTGTAGACCAAGTGTTTACAGTGAAACATATAGGTGAACAGTATTTGGATAAGGGTAAAGATGTTTTGTGGCATTTATGGATTTGGAAAAGGCGTATGATAGGGTAGATAGGGGGCAATGTGGCAGATGTTGCAGGTGTATGGAATAGGAGGAAGGTTACTGAAAGCAGTGAAGAGTTTTTATGAGGATAGTGAGGCTCAGGTTAGAGTGTGTAGGAGGGAAGGGACTATTTCCCAGTAAAAGTGGGCCTTAGACAAGGATTGTGATGTCACCGTGGTTGTTCAATATATTTATAGATGGGGTTGTAAGAGAAGTGAATGCGAGGGTCTTGGCAAGAGGTGTTGGGCTAAAAGATAAAGAAGCAAATACAAAGTGGGAGTTGTCACAGTTGCTTTTTTCTGATGACACTGTGCTTTGGGAGATTCTGAGAGAAGCTGCAGAGGTTGGTGGATGAATTTGGTAGGGTGTGTAAAAGAAGAAAATTGAAAGTGAATATAGGAAAGAGTAAGGTGATGAGAATAACAAAAAGAATAGGTGACGAAAGATTGGATATCAGATTGGAGGAGAGAGTATGGAGGTGGTGAATGTATTCAGATATTTGGGAGTGGACATGTCGGCGGATGGGTCTATGAAGGATGAGGTGAATCATAGAATTGATGAGGGAAAAGGGGGAGTGGAGCACTTCGGAGTCTGTGGAGACAAAGAACCTTGTCCATGGAAGTAAAGAGGAATGTATGAGAGTATAGTTATACCAACGCTCTTATATGGGTGTGAAGCATGGGTGATGAATGTTGCAACGAGGAGAAGGCTGGAGGCAGTGGAGATGTCATGTCTGAGGTCAATGTGTGGTGAATATAATGCAGAGAATTCGGAGTTTGGAAATTAGGAGGAGGTGCAGGATTACCAAAACGATTGTCCAGAGAGCTGAGGAGGGGTTGTTGAGGTGGTTTGGACATGTAGAAGAATGGAACGAGACAGAGTGACTTCGAGAGTGTATAAATCTGTAGTGGAGGGAAGGCGGGGTAGGGTCGGCCTAGGAAAGGTTGGAGGGAGGGGTAAAGGAAGTTTGTGTGCGAGGGCTTGGATTTCCAGCAAGCATGTGTGAGCGTATTTGATAGGAGTGAATGGAGGCATATGGTTTTAATACTTGACGTGCTGTTGGAGTGTGAGCAAAGTAACATTTATGAAGGATTCAGGAAACCGGCAGGCCGGACTTGAGTTCTGGAGATGGGAAGTACAGTGCCGGCACTCTGAAGGAGGGGTGTAAATGTTGCAGTTTTATAACTGTAGTGTAAAGCACCCTTCTGGCAAGACAGTGATGGAGTGAATGATGATGAAAGTTTTTCTTTTTCGGGCCACCCTGCCTTGGTGGGAATCGGCCGATGTGTTAATAAAAAAAAAAAAAAAATCCTTGTTTGCCAGAACCAAGTCAAGTAGGTTATTTTCCCTTGTAGGTTCTGTCACAAACTGCTTCATAAAACAATCCTGAACTACTACTAAAAAGTCATTTGATTCTAAATTACCTGTCAAGAAATTCCAATCAATCAAAAAATTTCAATCAATCGTCAAGAAATCGTCAAGAAATTCAAGAAAGTTCCCTCCTTCCCTACCCCATCCTTCCCGTCCATCCTTTTCCATCCCACCTCCTTTCCCACCCCTCTCCTCCTGTTCCTACTTTTGGTCTTTGGGGGTCCTCCCCTCAGGAATTCTAGCTTCTAGGTTGGGGGACGAGTATCATTGCCGTCCCATTCCGTTGAGGTCCTTGGTTTTAGTGTAGTTTGCCGTGGAATCTGGATCATCATAGGATGTCCTAATCCCTTTCTAGTCTCCCAGGGGGTTGGCTTGTGATGTCCTTCAGGTGACGAGTGTATCTCTGGATGCTGCCTGTCGGATTCCGGGAGGAGATAGCCGAAGGAGGTATGCCTTTGACAGGTTTCTGATTTCCCTCTTCTGTCCACCGAGGTGGCTCAGTGGTTGTGAGGATGCTATCCTGGATTGCCGGTTTACTGGCATGAAGGATAACATAGGCACGGGTTTCATGCTGCATCTGCGCTACTTGCCGTGCCGAGGTGTCTTGGGTGGGGGGGTGTTGGGTTGTGAAGGTTAAGATTTGCGGTCGTTTCAATCCTCCCAGGAGCTACCTCTTTCCCTATTTTTAAGCATTTTTTCCTTATATCTGAAACAAAAACAAGAGACAGTGACCTAACCATGGAGCCCGAAGTCTATGACACTTCCCCGAACTCTTTTGCTGCGGCGCTCTCATCCGACCCTACTTCGCTTTCAGACCGTTCTAACACCCCTGTTCCTTCTCGGGTAACACTTTGTTACTCGCCTCTAAGTCCAGGGTTTGCCTAACTCCTTTGATAATCCAACCTCCGTACGTTTTTGATGATGCTTCCGGCTTCTTCCTCTAAGGTGCAACAATTTTCAGACTCCCCCCATATCTCTGGTTGGCCCCCCACCGGTCCAACATGACCACGACCATTAACAGATGACACTACTTCGACTACCACTTGCTCTTCCCAGAAAAAATAACTAGCACGACATTCACACCCTTCACACACTATGTTATAAAATACCAGTTGACTAAGATTTTCACTCTGCAACCGACATCCCCCACTATCTGATCATAGTATCAGCAAAGCACTCCTGCACCATGTTGGTCAAAATATTTCATTTCATGCTCTTAAGAGTCTTGAACGCATCGTCATGGTGTAAAATGCTGGCCGGCTGTAATATTTCTTTCTTACCTCCACAGACGATATTCCTGTCACAATTCGAAAACACAGTTCTCTCAATTCTTCTTCCAGTGGTACCGTAGTTCTGCCTCATACCGTTGTTCAACGTTATCTCCGGACATATGGTACTGACATTCTGAAGCAACTTGACCTCCCACTTGTGTACTACCTGCCCGCAGGCGGAGACTCTTCTTAACCACCCAGGGATGACTGCCCGAGAACTTCCATCCTCAGTATATATTGCAGGACACCATTTACAAGTCCGAGAGTCAATCCCTACACCACAGCAGTGAAGATATTGCTGGTGCTTCGGCCACCCAACGAAATATTGTAGGTCCATGTCAGAATGCCCAGTCTGTGGTACTGACGACCATACCATACATACTGCAGCCTATCTCCCTCCTGCCTTAATTATATAAGGCTCACTCGGCTTCACGCCGTTGCCAAGTTTGCTTAAAAAAAAAAAATCCGGTGTCTCAAAGAGAAAGAAGGTTTCACATATGCCATGGCAGTCTCTCATCTCTGCCTCCAAGGAAGAATTCCACGACTTTCTTATTCGAGAGTTACTAAGCGACCTCCAACCTCGGTGGTACCTACTTTCACACTCTCCTCTGTGGTCACAGCATCCACAGTCACCTCTGCTTCTAACTCTTTTGCAGCCCGGGACACCGAGGTTCCCACTTCGTAGCTTCAAACTGAGTCTTCTTCTTCTTGCATGCATGTATCTATGTCTACAAGACCTCTCCTTCTCTTATCATTCCCAAACATTTTTCCTTTCCAGTCTCTGTGCCTAGTACTTTACCTCATACTGTCTCTGTTACGGGTGTAAAAGTTTATCCTTCCTCTCCTGTCTCCTCCCAAGTTTCTTCCTCTCCAATCCCCTCCCAAGTTTCTTCCCAAGTTAACTATAACCTCTCATACCCACCCTTCTTTGGAAACTTCTATCGTCTCTCTGATCTTTACTCACTCTCCCTCCAAATGATGGAAACCGATCCACCTCCCATCACTCCTCCACCATGTACACAACTCCTTCGCAGAGTTCCAATCCTTCACCGCTTTCTCGTTTTCCGCTACCTCATAGACAGTCCATAGACACCTACTATTTTATATTACCAGTATACATCACTTCGCAAATTATGACTTATTTACAGTGGAATATTGATGACTCTGGGGGTAATCTGGTTGAGTTTCAGGAGTTGCTCTCCCAGTTTTTCCCTGTTTGTGTTTGCTTACAAGAACCTAAATTGGAGTTTTTGAGACTAAGTTATTGAAAGATATCCTCTCCCGTGAAGATAAGTGGATTAGATATGTGGATAACATCTTGATGTCTTTGGCCGAATAAATGAACCTGAACACATTTTTACAGAGCTTTAACACACTTGTTCATCTATTAAATTCACAGTGGAGAAATAAGCAGAGTTTAAACTTCCATTCTTAGATATTCTGATCCACTGGGTTGATACAATGTTTGTTTACAGTATATTGGAAAGCCACTCCTCTTTAAGGGGCTCCTTGTCGAGGTAAAGAGGCTATCGGTCTGAGGAATTGGACCTCTTGGTCTTCTTCCTCAGACCTAACCTAATTACCCCCAATCCCCTCCCCCTTTTTCCCCTTTTCCCCATCCTCCCTTTTTCCCTTTCCTCCTCTTCCTCCTCATCCCTCCCTTATTTCCTTCCCATTTTTACCCTGGGAGCTTCCTTCCACAGGCATTCTAGTTCCTAGGTAGGGGAAGGGGAAACGTGGTCCATCCCATTCCGTTGAGGTCCTTGGCGGTGGTGTAGTTTGCCGTGGAATCTGGATCGCCTGGGGATGTCCCGATCCTCTCCGGTCTCCCGGGGGTGGCTTTGGGTATCTTTCGGGCGACGGGTGTATCTCTGGAGGCCACCTTCAGATTCCGGGATGGTAGCTTTGTGGCGGATATCCGGCCGCCCTCTCTTTT
>WNWK01048733.1:0-13447 GCA_009830355.1 Cherax destructor | reverse complement strand
TTTATTGAGGAAACGTTTCGCCACACAGTGGCTTCATCAGTCCATACAAAGGAGAATCGTGAAGAACAGGAGGAGTGTGAGGTTGTCAGGCCCTCAATCTTCAGACGATGTTGTCAACATCTTGGTATCTTAATACAGGGATTTCTTCGCTTGCCTATTCCTTGGGCACGACCTACTTCCACATTGAACAAATGTGACACCTCCTACTACTGCTGCACCTCTCCTGTCTACAGTATATAAGGTTCCTCTGCTCATATGCTGTTATTCTATTCAAGATTGATGGACTGACAACATCGTCTGAAGATTGAGGGCCTGAGAACCTCACACTCCTCCTGTTCTTCACGATTCTCCTTTGTATGGACTGATGAAGCCACTGTGTGGCGAAACGTTTCCTCAATAAAGATACCCAAGTGTTGCATATGTGTCTAATTTACCAACTCGTCGGTTCTCTGAACCATTCATTCACATCCTCAGTATTTTATTAATATCTCCTTTGTTTATGCCCATCATCCACTTGTACACCTCGATAATATCTCTTCTCATTCTACGTCTCTCCAGAGAGTGGAGATTCAATGCTCTAAGTCTATCTTCATACGGGAGATTTCTTATACTGTAAATCATTTTAGTCATTCTTCTTTGTATGTTCTCCAATGAATCTATATCCATCCTGTAGTAAGGAGACCAAAACTGAGCTGCATAATCCAAATGAGGTCTCACTAGTGATGTATAGAGCTGTAAAATAACTTTTGGACTTCTGTTGCTTATACTTCTTGAAATAAATCCTAGTAATCTGTTAGCCTTATTGCGCACACTTAGGCACTGTTGTCTTGGCTTTAGATTCCTGCTTACCATGACTCCCAAGTCTTTTTCACATTCTGTATGAACATAAGAACATAAGAAAGGAGGAACACTGCAGCAGGCCTGTTGGCCCATACTAGGCAGGTCCTTCACAATCCGTCCCACTAACAGAATATTTGCTCAACCCAATTTTCAATGCTACCCAAGAAATAAGCTTTGACAATTCTACCCACTCATGCGCGAGTCCCACTCAAATCCAACCCCTCTCACTCATGAATTTATCCAACCTAAATTTGAAACTACCCAAGGTCCTAGCTTCAATAACCCTACTAGGCAGACTGTTCCACTCATCAACTACCCTATTTCCAAACCAATACTTTCCTATATCCTTTCTAAATCTAAACTTATCTAACTTGAATCCATTATTGCGGGTATGATCAAGCTCAACTTCACCTAGTTTATAAATTCGAGGGATATTTTCATTACCAACGACTAGCACCTTACACTTGTCCACATTGAACTTCATCTGCCACTTTTCAGACCAAGACATTAATTTGTCCAAATCCTCCTGGAGTTCATTGGTATCCTCCTCAGAATAAATTATACGGCCTATTTTTGTATCATCAGCATATTTACTCATGTCACTTGCAATTCCTTCATCAAGGTCATTTATGTAAATTATGAACAACAATGGGCCCAAAACTGATCCTTGTGGAACGCCACTAGTGACTAATCCCCATTCAGATTTGACCCCATTAATGGAAACTCTCTGCTTTCTATTGGTTAGCTATGCCTCTATCCATGCTAGAACTTTACCTCCTATACCATGAGCTGCCACCTTTCTTAAGAGTCTCTTGTGAGGTACTCTATCGAAGGCCTTACTGAAATCCAAGTAAACTATATCATATTCTTTATCACTGTCTACTGCCTCAAATGTTTTTATTGAAAAACGTCAGTAAATTTGTCAGGGAGGAACGACCTCTCGTAAACCCATGCTGAGATTCATTAATCAAATTATGTTCTTCAAGGTGACTTCTGATAATATCAGCTATAATTGACTAATAATTTGCCTACTATAGACGTGAGGCTTATTGGACGGTAATTTGATGGAATGGACTTATCCCCTGATTTGAATATAGGAACTACATTAGCCATCTTCCACATCTCTGGCACAATACCATTATTGCGGGTTCTCTCTTGGAGAGATATCCTCAAGACCTTATTTATATCCCATTTGTTAATACCCATTTTCCACTTGTATACCTCGATCATGTCTCCCCTCATTCTTCGTCTTACAAGTGAATATAATTTTAGGGTCTTCAATCTTTCTTCATACGGAAGATTTCTAATGCTATGTATTACGATTCAGGCCAGTTAATTGCTTTTGTATTAGTGCTTCTCGTAATAATTAAAAATGGATATAATGCACACAATATTTTACCAGGATTTTTATTTGGCAAATACTAAGTGTAACAGTACTTAGTAAAATATATAGATATTTAAACACCTTCCAGTTAGTTTCACTAATATGATATATTTCTTATACCCTAAATTAGTTCTTAACATAGTTAGAACAAGATAACACTGTCTTCACTAAATTAATATACACAAAGTCGTTCAGGGTGGAACTAGAGACCAATATCAGTGTCTCTAAAGCCGTAGCACACGTAAACATGCTCAGGGTGGAGCTAGAGAGAAATATTAGCGTCTCTAATGTCGTAGCACACGTAGACTTGCTCAGGGTGGAGCTAGAGACCAATATCAGTGTATCTAAAGCCGTAGCACACGTAGACTTGCTTAGGTGCTCTTGTGGAAATAAATGGTATAAAATACCGATTCGTAGTAATCCTCCTGTTGAGAATCCTCAAGCTAAGAAAGGAACCTGGACAGTGGCTGGAATGCATGGGACAAAGTTAAAGATCAAGAGGATGGATGGAGAGGTAGAATTAACGAAGAACCAGAAACCTGTTGTGGAAACATCGAACCGATTCTCCGTGTTACCCGATGAATGTGAGTCGACTACAGGGAACATCACGATTGACACCAAGGAAGGTAAGAACATTGTTCTTGTTGGGGATAGTCAAATTAGGTATATGGATAGGGCCTTCTGCTTGAAAGATAGAAGTAGGAGACAGAGGGTTTGCTTTCCTGGGGCTGGGATGGAGGATATTGTTAGCCGTCTGGACGACATCATGAGAGGTAATGGGAGCAATCCTATTATCTGTCTCAGTGCTGGAGGCAACGATGTTGGCAGACGTAGGAGTGAGGCCCTGACTAGCAGGTACAGGTCAGCAATAGACATAATTAGGAAGAAAGGTGGGAACCCTGTCATATGTGGTATTTTGCCAAGGAGAGGAGTTGGAGATGAATTGCTGTCCAGGGCAATTGGTGTCAATTGCTGGCTGGACAAACACTGTAAGGATAATGCAGTACCATTCATTTGCAACTGGGACCACTTAAAGAACATAACATAAGAATGGAGGAACACTGCAGAAGGCCTACTGGCCCATACAAGGCAAGTCCTTATCAAAACCACCACTACCTAAGAATTTACTCCTGTACTCACGACACTAATCAAACCCAGCCCCTCCCACTCATATATTTGTCCAATCTCTTTTTAAAGCCACCCAAGGTCCTAGCCTCTATCACCCTACTCGGAAGATTGTTCCACGCATCTACAACTCTGTTCGAAAACCAGTACTTGCCTATGTCCTTTCTAAATCTAAATTTATCCAATTTAAATCCGTTATTTCTGGTTCTTACTTGGTTCGATATCCTCAGGATTTTATTAATATCTCCTTTGTTTATGCCCATCATCCACTTGTACACCTCGATGATATCTCCCCTCATTCTACGTCTCTCCAGAGAGTGGAGATTCAATGCTCTAAGTCTATCTTCATACGGGAGATTTCTTATACTGTAAATCATTTTAGTCATTCTTCTTTGTATGTTCTCCAATGAATCTATATCCATCCTGTAGTAAGGAGACCAAAACTGAGCTGCATAATCCAAATGAGGTCTCACTAGTGATGTATAGAGTTGTGAAAAAGACTTGGGAGTCATGGTAAGCAGAAATCTAAAGCCAAGACAACAGTGCCTAAGTGTGCGCAATAAGGCTAACAGATTACTAGGATTTATTTCAAGAAGTATAAGCAACAGATGTCCAAAAGTTATTTTACAGCTCTATACATCACTAGTGAGACCTTAAGACCGTCGAGAACGTCATGCACACCGCCAGTCGAGGTAAGAACATTGTTTTAGTTGGGGATAGTCAGATTAAGTTTATGGATAGCGAATTTTGTCTTAAGGATAGGAATAGGAGGCAGAGGGTGTGTTATCCTGGGGCTGGGATGAAGGATATTGTTAGCCGTCTGGACGACATAATGAGAGGTAATGGGAGCAATCCTATTATCTGTCTCAGTGCTGGAGGCAACGATGTTGGCAGACGTAGGAGTGAGGAGCTGATTAGCAGCTATAGGTCAGCAATAGACAGAATTAGGAAGAAGGGTGGGAACCCTGTCATATGTGGTATTTTGCCAAGGAGAGGAGTTGGAAATGAATGGTTGTCCAGGGCAATTGGTGTCAATTGCTGGCTGGACAAATACTGTAAGGAAAATGCAGTAACATTCATTGACAACTGGGACCTCTTCTATGGCAGAAATGACATGTATGCCAGGGATGGGGTTCACTTATCTAGGTCTGGGGTGGGGGCACTGGCAACTGCAGTGGAGGGAGCGGTTAGGGCTTTAAACTAGAAAAAGTTAGTGGTATGGGTTATGGGGGGAAAACAGTGAAGTCCCAGTGTAGTAATGTTATAAATTCTAGGGGAACTAGTAATAGGCAGAATAAGGTGGATATTGGAAAGCCAGTGGCACTAGGTGACAAGGACAGTAATAGGTATAAGGGAAAAACAGAAATGAGCAGGAAGGGTAAAGAGAAAGGAGGGTCTTTAAGTGTATATTTCACCAATAGTCGTAGTGCTAGGAATAAGATGGACGAGTTGAGAGTAGTTGCAAGTACAGGTAATATTGATGTTTTTGCAATAACTGAAACATGGTTTAATATGAAAAATCGGGACTTGCCTGCCGAATGTCACATTCAGGGTTTTAAATTGTTTCAAGTAGACAGAAGTATCGGGAAGGGGGGTGGGGTGGCACTCTATGTCCGTGATCATTTAAATTGTTGTATAAAAATGGGTATAAAGTCTGTATTAACACATACAGAGTCTGTCTGGATAGAATTTTCGCCACTGTGTGGCGAAACGTTTCCTCAATAAAGATACCCAAGTGTTGCATATGTGTCTAATTTAACAACTTGTCGGTTCTCTGAACCATTCATCTACATCCTGTCTGACACAGCAACTTCTTGGGATCTTGATACAAAGGGATTCTTCAACATTTGTCCAAACCTTTGGACAAGGACTTACTTCGACTAGTGGTTGATACCACTATGACCTGCCTCCTCCTGCTGCATCTCACCTGATTACAGCATATAAGCCACCTCTACGGCCTTGTGCTACACTTCTAACAAGATTGATGGACTGAACACATCGACTCCAGGCCGAGGGACTGATAACCTCAAACTCCTCTTCTCCTTACACCTTTCTACTTTGTATTGGACTGATGAAGCCACTGTGTGGCGAAACGTTTCCTCAATAAAGATACCCAAGTGTTGCATATGTGTCTAATTTAACATGATCGAGGTATATAAGTGGAAGATGGGTATTAATAATGGGGATATAAATAAGGTCTTGAGGATATCTCTCCAAGAGAGAACCCGCAATAATGGATTCAAATTGGATAAGATTAGATTTAGAAAGGATATAGGAAAATATTGGTTTGGAAATAGGGTAGTTGATGAGTGGAACAGTCTGCCTAGTAGGGTCATTGAAGCTATGACCTTGGGTAGTTTCAAATTTAGGTTGGATAAATTCATGAGTGAGAGGGGTTGGATTTGAGTGGGATTCGCACTTGAGTTAATAGAATCTTCAAAGCTTATTTCTTGGGTAGAATTGAAAATTAGGTTGGGCAATTATTCTGTTAGTGGGATGGATTGTGAAGGACCTGCCTAGTATGGGCCAACAGGCCTGCTGCAGTGTTCCTCCTTTCTTATGTTCTTATGTGAGTACAGGAGTAAATTCTTAGGTAGTGGTGGTTTTGATAAGGACCTGCCTTGTATGGGCCAGTAGGCCTTCTGCAGTGTTCCTCTATTCTTATGTTCTTATGTTGCTTTCCCCAGGCATTTTTTTAATCATCTGTCCCTCTCTCTCCCAGATGATGTTGGAATGCGCATCGGTGTAAGGGTAGTGGACGACCTGGGATGGCCCAGACACAAGAAATTCTTGGGAACCACCGGGCATAGCGAAGTTAAAAGTCGTAGGGACTTCACCTGCCTCTTGTGCTTTTGATGCGATGTTATGAGCACGAGCAAGATGGTCTTGTAGAAAATTACGTCGACTGAAAGAGCAGTCACAATGCAAACACCTGAACCTTCGATCAGCACCATGAGTAGCGAGGTGCCTTTTAAGATGTCCTCTTGAAGCTACACTTATGCCACATTTAGGACAAGTAACGCAGGATTCTGATTTACAATTAATTAATAGTGGGTGACGTTTGCCGATAATGCCTGGATTGCTAATATCTCCAGGAGCGGCCTGGGTAAAGCGGCTGCCACTCGCGCAGACGGTGCTGGTAAGGTGACTGCTATTGGAGGAATCCGTAACCTTGGGAAGGTCAGGCGAGAGCACATTTTGGGAGCCACCGAGAGGAGAGAAACTGAAAACTTCTGGGACATAGGGAGTGACCTCGACAGAATTAATACTCTCGACAGCTGCTCCTGTTGTTTCTTCGCTAAAATTCTTCATGTCTAATTCGTCTATTTCTTCAAAAAGTTTCTGGCAGAGATCAGAGAGTATATCCCTGGAGGGTGACAGTACATTTTCCTTCACACTTGTACAAGCACGATAATCACATTTCTCGGAATAAAAGTCCATTGCAGGCAAGGGAGAGCCAACAGCAGTTCTTTCGCATCCTTCGTATACTTCTGCCATTTTCCTGTGAACGACGTTAAGCTTTCAAGTAGTCACAGCTCGATTTGCCTTAGCAGTACACGCATCTTGTATTTATATCATCTAGCATATCATTTCATGAGGTAACAACACCTCACCTCCATCATAACATAAAAGATGAAATTAAGACACATTTGCAATTCATCCCACTAACAGAATATTTGCTCAACACAAATTTTCAATGCTACCCAAGAAATAAGCTTTGATAATTCTATTTACTCATGTACAAGTCCCACTGAAATCCAACCCCTTATGTTCTTATGAAAGTATTGGTTTGGAAATAGAGTAGTTGATGAGTGGAACAGTCTGCCTAGTAGGGTTATTGAAGCTAGGACCTTGGGTAGTTTCAAATTTAGGTTGGATAAAAATTCATGAGTGAGAGGGGTTGGATTTGAGCGGGAATTGTACATGAGTAAATATAATTATCAAAGCTTATTTCTTTGGTAGCATTTAAGATTGGGTTGAACAAATATCTTGTTAGTGGGATGGAATGTGAAGGACCTGCCTCGTATGGGCCAACATACTGCTGCAGTGTTCCTCCTTTAAGAACATAAGAAAGGAGGAACACTGCAGTAGGCCTCTTGGCCCATACTAGGCAGGTCCATAAGAATGGAGGAACACTGCAGAAGGCCTACTGGCCCACACAAGGCAAGTCCTTATCAAAACCACCACTACCTAAGAATTTACTCCATAATTTACATAAATGACTTTGATGAAGGAATTGCAAGTGACATGAGTAAATTTGCTGATGATACAAAAATAGGCCGTATGATTCATTCTGAGGAGGATACCAGTGAACTCCAGGAGGATTTGGACAAATTAATGTCTTGGTCTGAAAAGTGGCAGATGAAGTTCAATGTGGACAAGTGTAAGGTACTAGTCCTTGGTAATAAAAATATCCCTCGAATTTATAAACTAGGTGAAGTAGAGCTTAAGAACATAAGAAAGGAGGAACACTGCAGCAAGCCTGTTGGCCCATACTAGGCAAGTCCTTCACAATCCGTCCCACTAACAGAATATTTGCTCAACCCAATTTTCAATGCTACCCAAGAAATAAGCTTTGACAATTCTACCCACTCATGCGCGAGTCCCACTCAAATCCAACCCCTCTCACTCATGAATTTATCCAACCTAAATTTGAAACTACCCAAGGTCCTAGCTTCAATAACCCTACTAGGCAGACTGTTCCACTCATCAACTACCCTATTTCCAAACCAATACTTTCCTATATCCTTTCTAAATCTAAACTTATCTAACTTGAATCCATTATTGCGGGTTCTCTCTTGGAGAGATATCCTCAAGACCTTATTTATATCCCCTTTGTTAATACCCATTTTCCACTTGTATACCTCGATCATGTCTCCCCTCATTCTACGTCTTACAAGTGAATGTAATTTTAGGGTCTTCAATCTTTCTTCGTAAGGAAGATTTCTAATGCTATGTATTAATTTAGTCATTCTACGCTGAATGTTTTCTAACGAATTTATGTCCATTCTGTAATATGGAGACCAGAACTGAGCTGCGTAATCTAGGTGAGGCCTTACTAATGATGTATAAAGCTGTAATATAACCTCTGGACTTCTGTTGCTAACACTTCTAGATATAAATCCCAGTAATCTATTTGCCTTATTACGTACGCTTAGGCATTGCTGTCTTGAAACTACCCAAGGTCCTAGCTTCAATGACCCTACTAGGCAGACTGTTCCACTCATCGTCTACCCTATTTCCAAACCAATATTTTCCTATATCCTTTCTAAATCTAAACTTATCCAATTTGAATCCATTATTGCGGGTTATCTCTTCGAGAGATATCATAAGAACATAAGAATGGAGGAACACTGCAGAAGGCCTACTGGCCCATACAAGGTAGGTCCTTATCAAAACCACCACTACCTAAGAATTTACTCCTGCACCCACGACACCAATCAAACCCAGCCCCTCCCACTCATATATTTGTCCAATCTCTTTTTAAAGCCACGCAAGGTCCTAGCCTCTATCACCCTACTCGGAAGATTGTTCCACGCATCTACAACTCTGTTCGAAAACCAGTACTTGCCTATGTCCTTTCTAAATCTAAATTTATCCAATTTAAATCCGTTATTTCTCGTTCTTACTTGATTCGATATCCTCAAGATCTTATTTATATCCCCCTTATTAATACCCATCTTCCATTTATATACCTCGATCATGTCTCCCCTCATTCTTCGTCTTACAAGTGAATGTAATTTAAGGGTCTTCAATCTTTCTTCATAGGGAAGATTTCTAATGCTATGAATTAACTTTGTCATTCGTCGCTGAATGTTTTCTAAAGAATTTATATCCATTCTGTAAAATGGAGACCAGAACTGAGCTGCATAATCTAGGTGAGGCCTTACTAATGATGTATAAAGCTGTAATATAACCGCTGGACTTCTGGTGCTTACACTTCTTGATATCAATCCCAGTAATCTATTTGCTTTATGTCTTACGCTTAGGCATTGCTGACTTGGTTTGAGGTTGCTGCTTACCATAACCTCCAAATCCTTTTCGCATTCTGTACGGCTGAGTTCAACATTATTAAGCTGGTAGGTGCTAGGGTTATGAACATTCCCGAGCTTTAGAACTTTGCATTTATCTACATTGAACTGCATCTGCCATTTTTCTGACCAGGAATTGAGTTTGTCTAAATCCTCCTGAAGTTCCGTGACATCTACGTCTGAATCGATTATCCTACCTATCTTCGTGTCATCAGCGAATTTGCTCATATCACTAGTAATTCTCTCGTCAAGGTCATTTATATATATTATAAACAACAACGGGCCCAAAACCGATCCCTGTGGAACGCCACTTGTTACAGATCCCCACTCCGATTTAACCCCATTCATGCACACCCTCTGCTTCCTATTGGTGAGCCATGACTCGATCCATGAAAACACTTTACCCCCAATGCCGTGAGCAGCCACTTTCTTTAACAGTCTCTGATGTGGTACTCTATCAACTGCCTCAAAAGCCTTACTGAAAAAAGTTAATAAATTAGTTAGGCAGGAACGGCCCCTGGTGAATCCATGTTGAGTATCATTAATCAAATTATGCCTATCGAGATGGCTTCTTATGTTATCAGCTATAATCGACTCTAGTAATTTGCCTACAATTGATGTTAGACTTATTGGGCGGTAATTTGATGGTAACGACTTGTCCCCTGCTTTAAAAATAGGAATTACATTAGCCATCTTCCACGTATCAGACACTACACCCGTTTGAAGAGATAGGTAAAAAATGTTAGTTAAGGGTTCACAGAGTTCCATTTTGCATTCCTTAAGAACCCTTGAAAAAAGCTCATCAGGACCTGGCGATTTATTTTGCTTCAAACGGTCTATCTGTTTGATAACCATTTCACTAGTGACTGTGATATTACATAATTTATCTTCTTCAGGCCCACTAAAATACCTAGTTCTTGGGATATTATTAGAAAGCTCCTGGAGAGCGAAACGTGTCCACAATAAAATGTCACATTAGTTGCATTTGTGTCCTTTTACTTAACATATTGTCGGTAATTCTACCAATATTATTACACGATATTATTAGTGTCTATTTACAAAATTGTAATTAGTCTTGTAATGTACATTTAAAAATAATATGAAACGTAAAAACACTGATGAGTTTGTCACTTTTATTTACAAAATTGTAATTAGTCTTGTAATGTACATTTAAAAATAATATGAAACGTAAAAACACTGATGAGTTTGTCACTTTTATTTACAAAATTGTAATTAGTCTTGTAATAATAATATGAAACGTAAAAACACTGATGAGTTTGTCACCTTTATTTACAAAATTGCAATCATTATTTTTTTAATACAATTGTGAAAAATAGGAAAAAATGTTGCTTTCATTTTCACATGTCCAATAAAAAATGTCATTTTATAAGAATCAACTTAATAAGTTATTCAGTCATACAGAAATAGTTACTGTGACAATTATCTTTATAAGCCGTGAGCACGACTCAGATGAGCCGTTAATTTTGTCTTCCGATTAAAGGAACAGTCACAATTAGTACACTGGAAGCGTCGATTGGCACCATGAGACTCTTGGTGTCTTTTAAGGTGGCCTTTTGATGCTACCGTAATGCCACATTCTTGACAGGTAACCCAACGTTCTTGTTTAAAATGGTATGGTGTTGTGCGATGTTTGCCTCCTATGTTGCTTTCCCCAGGCATATTTTTAATCATCTGTCCCTCTCTCTCCCAGATGATGTTGGAATGCGCATCGGTGTAAGGGTAGTGGACGACCTGGGATGGCCCAGACACAAGAAATTCTTGGGAACCACCGGGCATAGCGAAGTTAAAAGTCGTAGGGACTTCACCTGCCTCTTGTGCTTTTGATGCGATGTTATGAGCACGAGCAAGATGGTCTTGTAGAAAATTACGTCGACTGAAAGAGCAGTCACAATGCAAACACCTGAACCTTCGATCAGCACCATGAGTAGCGAGGTGCCTTTTAAGATGTCCTCTTGAAGCTACACTTATGCCACATTTAGGACAAGTAACGCAGGATTCTGATTTACAATTAATTAATAGTGGGTGACGTTTGCCGATAATGCCTGGATTGCTAATATCTCCAGGAGCGGCCTGGGTAAAGCGGCTGCCACTCGCGCAGACGGTGCTGGTAAGGTGACTGCTATTGGAGGAATCCGTAACCTTGGGAAGGTCAGGCGAGAGCACATTTTGGGAGCCACCGAGAAGAGAGAAACTGAAAACTTCTGGGACATAGGGAGTGACCTCGACAGAATTAATACTCTCGACAGCTGCTCCTGTTGTTTCTTCGCTAAAATTCTTCATGTCTAATTCGTCTATTTCTTCAAAAAGTTTCTGGCAGAGATCAGAGAGTATATCCCTGGAGGGTGACAGTACATTTTCCTTCACACTTGTACAGGCACGATAATCACATTTCTCGGAATAAAAGTCCATTGCAGGCAAGGGAGAGCCAACAGCAGTTCTTTCGCATCCTTCGTATACTTCTGCCATTTTCCTGTGAACGACGTTAAGCTTTCAAGTAGTCACAGCTCGATTTGCCTTAGCAGTACACGATCTTGTATTTATATCATCTAGCATATCATTTCATGAGGTAACAACACCTCACCTCCATCATAACATAAAAGATGAACATAAGAACATGAAAGAGGAACACTGCAGCAGGCCTGTTGGCCCATACTAGGCAGGTCCTTCACAATCCGTCCCACTAACAGAATATTTGCTCAACCCAATTTTCAATGCTACCCAAGAAATAAGCTTTGACAATTCTACCCACTCATGCGCGAGTCCACTCAAATCCAACCCTCTCACTCATGAATTTATCCAACCTAAATTTGAAACTACCCAAGGTCCTAGCTTCAATAACCCTACTAGGCAGACTGTTCCACTCATCAACTACCCTATTTCCAAACCAATACTTTCCTATATCCTTTCTAAATCTAAACTTATCTAACTTGAATCCATTATTGCGGGTTCTCTCTTGGAGAGATATCCTCAAGACCTTATTTATATCCCCTTTGTTAATACCCATTTTCCACTTGTATACCTCGATCATGTCTCCCCTCATTCTACGTCTTACAAGTGAATGTAATTTTAGGGTCTTCAATCTTTCTTCGTAAGGAAGATTTCTAATGCTATGTATTAATTTAGTCATTCTACGCTGAATGTTTTCTAACGAATTTATGTCCATTCTGTAATATGGAGACCAGAACTGAGCTGCGTAATCTAGGTGAGGCCTTACTAATGATGTATAAAGCTGTAATATAACCTCTGGACTTCTGTTGCTAACACTTCTTGATATAAATCCCAGTAATCTATTTGCCTTATTACGTACGCTTAGGCATTGCTGTCTTGGTTTAAGGTTGCTGCTTACCATCACCCCCAAGTCCTTCTCGCAATCTGTATGGCTAAGTTCTAGGTTATTTAACTTATAAGTGCTTGGGTTATGGACACTCCCGAGCTTCAGAACCTTGCATTTATCTACATTGAACTGCATCTGCCACTTTTCTGACCACGAATTAAGTTTGTCTAAATCTTCCTGAAGTTCTATGACATCTATGTTTGAATCAATTATCCTACCTATCTTCGTGTCGTCGGCGAATTTGCTCATATCACTAGTAATTCCCTCATCAAGGTCATTGATATATATTATAAATAACAATGGGCCTAAGACTGATCCCTGTGGAACACCACTTGTTACAAGTCCCCATTCAGATTTAACCCCATTTATGCACACTCTCTGCTTCCTATTGGTGAGCCATGACTCGATCCATGACAGCACTTTTCCCCCAATGCCATGAGCTGCCACTTTCTTTAACAGTCTCTGGTGCGGTACTCTATCAAAAGCCTTACTAAAGTCTAAATAAACAATATCGAATTCTTTATCGTGATCAACAGCCTCAAAAGCTTTACTGAAGAAGGTTAATAAATTGATAGGCAGGAACGGCCCCTCGTGAATCCATGCTGGGTATCATTAATCAAATTATGGTTATCTAGATGGCTTCTAATAATATCAGCTATAATTGACTCTAGTAATTTGCCTACAATTGAGGTCAGGCTTATTGGGCGGTAG
>WNWK01048732.1:0-13448 GCA_009830355.1 Cherax destructor | reverse complement strand
AGACACAAGCAATATGGGTGTATGTATGCGAGTCTTATATCCCAATCTCAAGGTCACCCATCGGCCAGGCTTTTCCCTTTAAACATTCCTCAGCCTACGTTGGTACTGATGCTCGCTTAGTTACCCCAAAACCTACAGCACAAACCTTCTACCCCTCCCTTTGGGAATGACAGACAATTTTCACTCTGTGCAAAAAAAACAGCAAAAACTTAATGTTTGGGGGAACCTTCATACCCCAAAAAAAAACCCCGTCTCTTACCCAAAAGAAGTACCGGGTACTGCAATGTTTAAATTGTTCTTAATAAGTCACTAGGAAAGGATTTGCTTTTCGTGGTTTTGTTTTCCCGATGCATGAAAACACTGGTATGGGGGAATTTGTAATGCGGGGGTCTTAGTTTGCCCTAGGGAAAACGAAAGGGGCCCGGCAGGGGGGTTGAAGGGCACCCAGCCCTTATGGGGGCAGGAAAAATCCGCCTCGACCATAAGAAAAGAGGCAATCTAGTTCCAAATCGAGGAAGGAGGGGGGGCATGAAGGAAGGCCTAAAGCCACTTCAAACCAACAGTGTGTTTTACTAGGTAGATCACTATCAACCACAAAGGGTTCCCAGTAATAATGCAGCTGGACCCAACGATATGAGTTATGATGGTTATCAGTGGGTGGGATCCGAATAGAAGGCCTAGGACCTCCCCCACACGTACACACGTCCTCTCCCCAAAAACCCACCCCAAACTGTGTTCTGAAAGGTTGGGATCCGGACCCTTTGGTTCTTCCCCAGTTTATATCATTTGGGATTTGGTTTCGGTCCCACCATTTTTTTAATTGAAGTTGAAATTGGAAGGCTCCCTCGATGATCACATTTTGTCGTCTGGGGCTCCCCATTCTGCCCGGCCTCTATTATGTTGTGATCGAGTATATCGTTTTTGATATGATGTTTCGTATCAGATCATCATTGTTAGTGAAGATGAGGCCCAGGTTTTCTCAATCTTCACTTTTTTTTTTGCTGGTTCAAGGTGAATTTGGTGCAGAGATTTAAAAGCTCGTGTGGGGCAGTTTTCTCAAACCCTCCTGGTGTTATCTCTGCTCCACATTATTTGCAATCCCCCCATTTTATGTGCCTTAGGGTTAAGTCCCCAAGAGCAAGATGTTGGGGGGAGGGGGTGGAAGGTTTTCCAGACATTGGTCAATTTTCAGAAGGTTCCCGGGAAATTTTTGGGACGGATCCGGAGGCTTGTATCAACCACGATGACCAGGTTTTGATTATCGATCTTTTTAAAAATTAAACCCTCATTTGAGGCATTTAGTAGTTCTGAATATAAGTGACTCTGAATATACAGGCCCCCTCCCCTTTTGCACTGTTCACTCTGTCACATCTATGCAGGTTGGCAGGATCCATATTTCATTGTCTAGTGAGTCCTTTATGTGGGTCTCTGTGAAAGCCATAAACATTGCATTTGACTCTGTAAGCAGTCCACGGATGTAAGTATTTTGTTCGTCGCTGGCTTTAGACCCTGTATATTTGCAAAGATGAGTGTCGTCGGATTGGTGGTATGGGGTAAGGGTCTTTTTGCCTGGCACTAATATCTGTTGTTCTGGAGTGGAGGCCATTGACTGTGGTTCCACTCCAGAAATGATTGCAGTTGGTGTACGATTTCTGTCATTTCCTGCCAGCTTTTTTCCTTCCTGGCGCTAAAAACCTATCTCTCGGAGTGGCTTTGGCTACCCAGGTTTTCCCATGGTCTGGATGTTCTGTGTCGTCTTGCCTTTTAGGTGGTGTGCCTGGCAATATGGTTATAGCTGTCTTTCCTGAACTGATGGTGACACATTTCAAGGTGGAAAAGTTACAGAAAGTTAGTTTGATATCTTTATTATGACCCCATACCCATCCTGTGGGCGGT
Source organism: Cherax destructor (assembly GCA_009830355.1). Taxonomy (NCBI): domain Eukaryota; kingdom Metazoa; phylum Arthropoda; class Malacostraca; order Decapoda; family Parastacidae; genus Cherax; species Cherax destructor. Next base: position 11,552 of record WNWK01048732.1, on the reverse strand, counting down.
AGTCAAGATTACAGAGGTCATAATGGGTCCAGGGACTGGACCTCAAGTTTGATAGCTGAGCAAGTTACAAGGAATGAACTCAGATGGTCCAATCATGACAAGTTACAAAGGTATTTGCAGATTACAGAGGTATATATAGGGTCCAGAGACTGGGCCCCAAAGTTTTGATAGAAAGGGAGGTTGCATTTTCCTGTTTTCATATGGGCACGGCATTTTCAAATAGCTATAATTTGCTGTAGAAACATTATATTACAATGGGATTTTCACCAAAATGTTGCAAGATTCTTAAACTCGTTTTTCTGTATACAAAACTCATTTTCTATATTTTTCGATTTATTTTCTCACTTTGCGCGCCGTGTAGACTCACCTGTTAACATCCACCCAAACAAACACAGAATAATGGAGACACTGAGTTTAAACATACTAATTGACAGGTTAATAATAATAATAATAATAATAATAATAATAATAATAATGTCTTTATTTCTACATGTACACGTACATGGTATACAGATCTAGCTGACATCAATGACATACTACTATATAGAAAGCTGTTTGTTATGCTGAGCATTTCGGGCAAATTAGGTCAGTTTTGTCCCAGGATGCGACCCACACCAGTCCACTAACACCCAGGTACCCATTATACTGATGGGTAAACATAGACAACCGGTTTAAGGAAACACGCCCAATGTTTCAACCCCTTTGTCGGGAATCGAACCCGGACTCTCATCATGTGAAGGAAGAGCTTTTGCCACCAGGCCACGGGGCACCGTAAAACCTTCCTAAAAGTTTACCTTTAGGAAGGTTTTAGGTAGGATTAAGCTGTTTGAACTAATATTAGAATTAATATTGTAGCCTAAGACCTTAATATAGGTAGTCTTAGACCTTAATATAGGTAGTCTTAGACCTTAATATAGGTAGTCTTAGACCTTAATATAGGTAGTCTTAGACCTTAATATAGGTAGTCTTAGACCTTAATATAGGTAGTCTTAGACCTTAATATACGTAGTCTTAGACCTTAATATAGGTAGTCTTAGACCTTAATATAGGTAGTCTTAGACCTTAATATAGGTAGTCTTAGGTGTTGGGTTGTCTTCAGGCGAGTCCACTTCATTGGCGCTTGTGTTAGCCAGACTCATTCTTGAACAAACTAAAGAACAGCGTGCATTTGCTATGGAGGAGTTTGATAGAGAGAAGGAGAGGAGGCAATTCCATCAGGCTGTAGATGATTTCTGTTTGCAAAGGGCAGTACAGTTTGCTCCTCGTTTTGTTGAAGCAGAGCCTGAACAGTTTTTCGAAGCATTTGAAAACCAGGCTCGAGCTTTAGGAAGGCCTGAGGTTCATTGGGCAGCATAGGTGCATACTGCATTGTTTGGTAAGGCACAGGAGTTTATGTCTATACTAAACAACCACGACTTTGGTAACTATCGTATTGTAAAGACTACTGTTCTTGGGGCTTATCAATGTATTCCTGCCAAGTATAGGAAAGAATTCAAACTAGGCAGAAGGCAGCTGGGTCAGTCTTACATTGATTTTGTAAGACAGCAGACCAGGGCTTTCACAAAGTGGTACAAGGCAGGTGGTGTCGCTGATTTTTATAATCTGGAGCAGCTTATCTTGGTGGACAACCTGCTGGAGTCTTTTGGTCCAGAGGTTTGAGTCTTACTTACTTACTTACTTCTTCAAGATCGTTCATTGGCTACTGCATTGGAAGCAGCCAGGTTGGCTGATACTTTTGAAACTAACTGCTCCTTGTCCGAGCGGTCTTATCTCTTTCCTCAACAACCTGGCATGAGCAGAGATCGTCAAAGAAGAGTTCCTGAGTGGAGAACGAAATGTCAAGATGAAAGTGAATCTCGTCGGCAGCCAACTAAATCACCTGGCGAGCAACGTTACTTCACACATGGTGATTCGAAGCGGCAGTATCCAGAGTGGCGTAAGCCACAAAATCAGCGAGGAGCCAAAGTTAAAGCTGAGGTGGTATGCTTCCTTTGTAATAAACCCGGCCACATCAGGCCCAATTGCCCAAATAACCCCCAACCATTAGGGAAAATTTATAATGTTCCTAGTAATATGACTCGGAAAGAAGTAGAGAAGGGGATGGCCTCCTACTATAGCACTTGCCACATATCCCTTCAGGAATATTAAAAGAAAATGGAAGTTAGAACCTTTAGGGATACTGGAGCATATTGCTCACTTATAAGAGAGGGAGTACTTCCCCTTTCTGAACAAACCTCTTTGCAGTCCTCAGTTCTGTTAGAAGCTTTTGGAGGAGCAGTATTTTCTGTCCCTTTACATAAAATATATGTGCAGAGTAAATTCTACACTGGGTATTTGACTGTAGGTGTTTCTAATGGATTTCCTATGAAAGATACTGTGTTATTACTGGGTAATAACATTGAGTCTACTAAATGTACTGAACCAATAATGACTAATTCTTCCCTGATGTTGGCCATAACTCGGGCAAAATCCCAAGTGATGTCTGATGAGAATGTTAACTCGTCCTTGGACGACTCTGATCTAGGAATAGCCAATTTGTTTTGCTAGCAAAACTGGCCAGGGCCTCGTAAATTTAGTGAACAGACCCAGATCAAGCCTTCCTATTCCAGGGTTGCAGGATTGCCAGATGTCTCTGTTTCCATGCCCGAGGGACTGTCCTTTCGGGAGGAACAACGAAAAGACTCTTCATTAAATTTCGCTTTTAAGGCAGCCGTGGGTAAATCCACTTCAGATCACCCAGTCAAATATAAACTTAAAAACGATTACTTAATCTGCACTGAAACTGGTAAGGAGGTGGAGGGAAGACAGCAGACAGATAGATTAGTAGTTCCCCAAAAAATAGATGCCAGATATTAAATATAGCCCATAACTCTTCCTTAGGAGGCCATTTGGGAATTGCCAAAACTATGTATAGAATATTAAAAGAATTCTTTTGGCCAAAGTTAAGGCAAGATGTAAAGAATCATATCCGTTGTTGTCTAGAATGTCAGCAGGTAGGGAAACCTGGACACCCCATTAAACCTGCACTTCTCCATCCCATTCCCGCTAATGGTGAACCTTTTTCAGAATTAATAATAGATTGTGTAGGTCCACTACCTAAGTCTAAGTCTGGAAATCAATATTTATTCACAATTATGGATAGAGTAACTAGATATCCAGAGGCAGTTCCTATGCGCAGTATAAACACCAAAACAATTCTTAAAGCCTTAACTAAGTTTATCTCTTACTTTGGCATTCCTAAATCTATCTAAAGTGATCAAGGGACTAACTTCACTGCCAAAGCATTTAGGGAAGCATTAAACTCAGTGTCTCCATTATTCTGTGTTTGTTTGGGTGGATGTTAACAGGTGAGTCTACACGGCGCGCAAAGTGAGAAAATAAATCGAAAAATATAGAAAATGAGTTTTTATACAGAAAAAAGAGTTTAAGAATCTTGCAACATTTTGGTGAAAATCCCATTGTAATATAATGTTTCTACAGCAAATTAATTTGAACATATCTTGTGACGACGCCACGTAAATATATGCGTGAAGGCGAGGTGAATTTTTAGATTTTTTTTTTTTCATTTTTTTTGTCCATTTTTCTGTCTAATACACTAAATTTGCCACTGAACATCATTACAGTTTGTGAGAAACTATAACATAGTGGGAGTCAAGAGGAGAGGCAGGGAAAGAATCTGCTTCGTCACCAGACTGGTCATCAGCCACAAAATGTCTTGTACCTATGCTAATATTAGAAATAAACTTTATCTGCCTATACCATTTATTCAGAAATGATAGGAGACATAAGATAAATAAGATAAAAGCATAATAAAGACGGTCAAAATAATAATATTTGGCATATTTAAGGCCGGCACTGGAGGAAGCAAGAACTGGGAAGCAATATCATTGTAATAATCAAAATGCAGTGGATCTAATGCAGATAGATTGTTCATGGAAGTGTTCCTGACACAGGTTTGGAAATGTCAGTGATTCACATTTAAAAGATATGTTAGGCGTCGTCCATCAGTGGCAGACGACTAAGTTGCGAAGGAAGAGAACAATTTCGTTCCATTTTCACTGACAATGATTTTATTTTCGCTTCCGTCGTAGACAGACATTTGGCTCTACCTTAACATGTATTCGTGATTTTTGAAGTTTGGCGATTGATATCACTAATATTTGCAGTTGCTTTCCCTAGCAATGAAAGGGAATGACTTAGTGAATAGGCAGCTAAATCATCTGTTATGATTTTGCTATTCTTCGTGACGGATGAACCAAAATCAGTCAAAAATTCTTCTTTGATCACGTGATTCCATAAACGTTTTCACCGAAATGTATTTGTTAGTAGTGGTGCGGTGTTAGGTGACACTATGTGTGTACCTGACACTGTTTACCTGACACTGTGTGTGTACCTGACACTGTGTGTGTACCTGACACTGTGTGTACCTGACACCGTGTGTGTACCTGACACTGTGTGTACCTGACACTGTGCGTGTACCTGACACTGTGTGTGTACCTGACACTGTGTGTGTACCTGACACTGTGTGTGTACCTGACACACTAGCAATAGAGTGTACACAGTTAGGAGTGCATGTGCATATCTCTGAAAATACATATATACGTGCATAATGCGTCTAGCATGCACATGTATATGATCCAATGTTCATATTACAGGCGGCGTTGTCGCTTGAGACGCACCAGATGAACTGTCCAGAACAGTGCTTGAGAAGCATACGTTGCAACATTGCATAACCCCTTCTCCTTCGGGAGCCATAGACGGGTCATCGCAAGATTAAGACCCGTGCCATGACCCCGGTCTTGGCCAACATTATACATACATACATGTGATGTATTTTTATCAAGATTGATGAACTAATTTCATGGACTCCAGGCTGAGGGACTGATTACCTCAATCTCCTGATCTTCACTATTCTTCCTTGTATTGGACTGATGAAGCGACTGTGGGGCGAAATGTTTCCTCAGCAAAGATACTCAAGTGTTGCACATCCAGACCATGGCAAAATCAGGGTAGCCACAGCCACTCCGGAGAGAGAGGTTTTTTAGTGCCAGGAAGGAAAAAAAGCTGGCAGGAAATGACAGAAATTGTACACCAACTGCAATCATTTCTGGAGTGGAATCACAGTCAGTGGCCTCCACTCCATTACAACAGATATTAGAGCCAGGAAAAAAGACCCCCATACCACCAATACCACCAATCCAACTACATTCATCTTTGCTAATATACAAGGTCTAAAGCCAGCAACAAACAACAAGGTACCTTACATTAGTGGACTGCTTACAGAGTCAAATGCCATGTTTGGCTTTCAGAGACCCACATAAGAGATCACTTGACAATGAAATATGGATCCGGGCTACAACCTTTCAGGTGTGACAGAGTGAATAGGCAAAAGGGGGTTGGCCTGTATATACAGAGTCACTTATATGTTCAAACTACTAAATGCCCAAATGATGTAGTTGAAGTACTAGCAATAAAGGTCGAGAATCAAAACCTGTCTACAAGCCCCGGATGCAACGTCCCAACAATTCCAGGAACAGCTTCTGAAAATTGACCACTGTCTGAAATCTTCCTAGCTCCTGCCCCCAACATCTTGCTACTGGGGATTTCAACCTCAGGCACCTAAAATGGAGAACATTGCAAACAATGTGGTAGCAGAGATAACACCAGGAGGCAGCTCAGATGAAAATTCACACATGCATGAACTTTTAAATCTCTGCACCAAGTTCACCTTAAACCAGCAAATAGTAGCACCCACAAGATTAGAGAATACGCTGGACCTCATCTTCACTCAACAATGATCTGATACGAAAATGTCATCATATCAAAACAATATACTCAGATCACAACATAAAGAGGTCCAGACATGCATGTGCGGAGGCTCCAGATCAACAAAATGTGATCAGCCGTGAGGAGCTTCTCCAAATTCAACTTCAATAACAAAAACATAAGGTGGGACCAAGTAAACCAAGTCCTAAACGATATAAACTGGGAAGATTGCCTAAGCATCACGGATCCCAACCATGTCTTGAACAAATTAACTCTGTGGTACTTGAGGTTTGCTCAAGGCAAATTCCCCTTAAGGAAAAGGAGGAGAAGATGCAACTAGAAAAGAGAGGCGCTCCCTATACTGGCGAAGGCACAGAATAAAGGAGCGGCTAGTGAGGCCAATATCTCTGAAATACGTAGGAGACACTAGTCAGAGAAATAGCAAACATCGAATTAAAACTAAAGGAATCTTATAGGAATCAAGAGACACGGGAAGAACTAAGAGCCATAAATGAAATTGAAAGAAACCCTAAGTATTTATTTTCCTATGCAAAATCAAAGTCTGAGAACAACCAGTATTGGGTCCCCTCAAACCGGATGGGTCCTACACAGATGACAGCAAGGAAATGAGTGAGTTACTTAAATCCCAGTATGACTCAGGTCTTTAGAGCATAACCAGACTGAATCGAAACCTAAATGATTTTTCATGAGAGTGCCAGAACTTGACAGACGCATGCCTTCTGACATCATCCACGCCAAATGACTTTGAAAAGGCAACAAATGACATGCATGCACCCGCTCCAGGCCCAGACTCATGAACTCCGTGTTTCATCAAGAACTGCAAGAAGCCCTATCACATGCTTAACATCCTATGGAGAGGAGCATGGACACTGAGATCGTCCTGCAGCTACTAAACAACAGACATAGCCCTGCTCCACAAAGGGGCAGTAAAGCAATAGCAAAGAACTACAGACCAATTGCGCTAACGTCCCATATCATAAAAATCTTTGAAAGGGTTCTAAGAAGCAAGATCGCCACCCATCTTGATACCCATCAATTGCACAACCCAGGACACTGAGGTTTAGGCAGAGCCCTCCTGTCTGTCCCAACTACTGGACCACTACGACAAGGTCCTGGATGCTCTAGAAGATAAACAGAATGCAGATGTTATATACACAGATTTTGCAAAAGCCTTGACAAGTGTGACCATGGTAATAGCACACAAAATGCGTGATAAAGGAATAACAGGAAAAGTTGGTAGATGGATTTATAATTTCCTAACACATAGAACACAAAGAGTAGTAGTCAACAGAGTAAAGTCTGAGGCAGCTACTGTGAAAAGCTCTGTTCCACAAGGCACAGTACTTGCTCCCATCCTATTCCTCATCCTCATATCAGACATTGACAGGATACTAAGCCACAGTGCTGTGTCTTCCTTGCAGATGACACCCGAATCTGCATGACAGTGTCCACCGTTGAAGACACTGCAAGACTCTAAGCAGACATAAACCAAATCTTTAAATGGGCTGCAGAAAACAATATGAAGTTCAATGATGAGAAATTTCAATTACTCAGATACGGAAAACGTGAAAGAAATTAAAATCGATCGGGTACAAAACTAATTCCAACCACACAATAGAGCGAAAAACTAATGTCAAAGACCTGAGTGTTCTAAGTCAGAGGATCTCACCTTCAAGGACATAACAATGTAGCAATTGCATCTGCTCGAAAAATGACAGGATGGATAATGAGAACCTTCAAAACCAGGGATGCCAAGCCCATGTTGACACTTTACAGATCGCTTGTTCTATCTAGGCTGGAATATTGCACACTAACTGCACCTTCAAGGCGGGTGAAATTGCTGACCTTGAAAATGTGCAGAGAACTTCACGGCACGCATAAGTGCGATAAACCACCTCAACTACTGGGAACGCTTGAAGTTCCTAAACCTGTACTCTAGAACGCAGGCGGAGAGATACATTGCTTATATACACATGGGGTTGAAAATTGCCCCAACCCCCCTACAAAAACCAAACGGGCGATGAACATTTCCCTGAAGAGCAGGGTTACTGCACGTTGAGGGGCAACAAAATTACCCAAAATTGTTCCCCGCAAAATCGAGGATTACCAACACGGGGTATTAAGCAGGCACTGGACAGGCACCTCAAGTCGGTGATAAACTGGGCTGTGGTTCATTTTATTGGACTGCATTGCGGCCATGTAACCATGTGATCAGGCTCTTGTGCTGGGAATACAGGAGCCAGGCCACCCAGGGAGCGTTGACCCTGGAATTCTCCAGGTAGACTCCAGGTATGTTTAATTTATCAGCTCCAAGTGGTCATTGTTATATTCTTTCATCTGATTTTACATCTGCCAAACACCGGCGCTTCTGACTCATTTATCAGTTGTGTCAATTTTACATTAACTGAAAAACAATATGGACCAGCACCGACCCTTGGAACCCACTCCTGCTCGCCCATTCAAACACCCCCCCGACAGCTCTAAAAGCCTTCTCATACCTCTTAGAACTGTGTGGAAATTCCCCCCCTCCCCCGGGTTTTTTTGGCAACTCTAAGCCTAAAAAAATTTTTGAACATCCCAATTTTAAATCTGAGTTTTCAATTTCCCCGTTGTGCCCCCTTTTTCAGGTGTTCAAAATTTTTTGGGCCCCCCTTCCCCCTTAAACCCCAGTATTTTATGTCATTATCTTTTTCCCGCCCCTCAGGTTAAATTTCCCCCCCAACCTCTCCTTTTAAAATCCCCCTAACCCTCCTCATAAGCCCTTCCCCTCCCCCAAACCCGGTTTGTCTTTTTAAATTTTGTAGGGGGTTTCGTGTTTATTTAAATTTTTTTTTCCAAAAACTGTCGATTGACATTTAGGCCTGTTATGTGTGTGTGTGTGTGTGTGTGTGGGGGAAAAACTTAAAAGGCCCCCACAAAACCCGGGGGCCCCCCGTGTGTTTAACGTGAGCTTTTTAAAAAGGCCCGGGTTTTTGTGTGTGTGGGGGGTGTGTGTGTGTGTGTGGGGGTGTTTTTTGTGTGTGTGTGTGTGTGTGATGTGTAGCAATAATAGTTGCGTTTAAAAATTTGGTCGTGACACCTTTTATAATTTTGTGTGACACCCCTCCACCCCCCGGAACATCCGCACAATTTTTAAATCCCACCCCTTTTTTTTAAACAATATCCGCCCCGCACCCGAACCCGGGGGAAAACCCCCCTTTTTCTTTTCCCATCCCCAAAATAAAGTAAGACACCCCCAAAAATCCCCATCCGCGGATATCAAAATTTTTTACATCATAAACTCTAGTGTTTTGGTCACATCGCCCCCTGCCTCTCCCGCCCCCCCGGGGGGCATAAACGATCCCCAGCCAGGGGCTGACGTCAGTGTTTCTCATCCAGACAATGACGCGTGAAAAATTAAAGGGCCTCCAACTTAAGGCTTTTTCAGTCATCAATCCCCCCCAAAAAGGTATTGTTACTGTTTCCACGATGATGATAAGGTTTGATAAAAATTGATGATGATGATGAGGGGGCAAGACAATATACTTGTATTCTCTGGGGTCTTGTCACTGTGACCCAAAATCATTTTTTTCCCCCGTTTAAATTTTTTTAAAGGGGATGAAAACCCACTAAAACCCCCAAATTACGGTCCAATTAAATAAAAAACTTTTTAAAAAATATTTTAAAAAACCCCCAAACCATTTTTTTTAAAAAAAATTTCATATAAAAATTTTTAAACATCATATATCAAAAATAAACATCATATAATTTTTTTAAAAAATAAATTTTTAAAAAGTACAAAAATTCATTAAAAAATAAAAAAAAAAATTATAAAAAAAACCCATCCTTGGTACAAATCCATAAACCCTGACACCCAGGATGGGTCTGATTCATCAGCCCCCCCTTTTCCCCTATGCCCGGGGGCCCCCGGGGGAAACCCCTACCCCCCCCCCCCCCCTCCCCCCCCATACATGCACTCCATGACAATTTTTTACCCTTTCCTCAGCCCCCGGAGACAAACTCCTCCAAACCTATAAAAACTAACCTAGTAACATTCCATCGTGGCTTTTCCCCCTTTTTGGGAAAACTCTATCGCACCCCTTCCCCCCCCTGTTTTTCCCCACTATAAAACCGACCCGGGGCCGGGGCCCCGGGGCCTGTTCCCCCCCCTCACCCCCTGACAAAAAATGTAATCTAAAACCAAATAAAAACCCCCCCAAAGTCGGGGCATCCCCCAAATCAAAAAAAAAACCCCCGGGGGTTTTAAAAACCCCCAATTACCCCTGAACCACCCCCCCCCCCCCTAAAAACCCGGAAACCCTTTTCCGGGTTTCCCCCGCCCCAAAACCCTTTTAAACCCCTCAAAAAAATTGCCCCCGATCGAGAAGAAAAAACGTCCCTTTTTTGCACTCTGGGGGGAACTGCCCTCTGAACCAGTCCCAAAAATTTCCCCTTTAACGGAAAACCTCCCCTAGCACCCACACATCCCCATTCCACCCTATCCAAACTCCTCAATTTTACCGCCCCGGACCCCGGAGATGCCCCCAAAAAACCTCCCACACCGACAAGCCCCACCCTGCCACCCCCTTTTAAACCCCCCTCATGACTCTCCCCCCTTGCCCCCTGATACCCCCCTCCTAAAAATTTCCCCTTCCGTATAACCCCATTAATCCCCCCTTTTCAAGGTATGGGCCCCCCCCTTTCCTCCAAACCCCCCCCCAAAAAAAAAAATTTTCAAAACGCTGGGTGTCTCTTTCAGGAGGGGGTAGGGGAACAAAACTTCACCAAATGAATTAAAACAATCGTCCTTTTCAAGAGGGGGTTTTTTTTCCCCCCCAACCCCCCCCCTACCTAAAGCCATCGACCACCACCAAATTAATCTCCGACCATGTGCCACATTCCAAAAGTCACCCATTTTTCAAGCTATCTACTGGCCCAGAATTAACACCCCCTCCACCAATTTCCTACCCTTTTTCCCTTTTATTTCCCCCTATTGCCATACCCTTTTTTTCCCCCCAAAAACCCCTTTTTTCCCCGTTGAAATTCCCCAATCCCCCCCGCTCCCAAAAAAATGGTTCATCCCCCCCCTAATCCCCCCCCCCCTCCTAGCTCCAAAAACCTTTTTCCCCGATGCCCCCCGGGACCAGCCTGTAAAAAAGGGGGGGTGCAAACACGCAAAAAGGCTGTGATAAGGGCCCCCCCCAAAACCCCCTTCCATTTCCATGGAACCCCCTCCCCCCCACCTTACTCTTCTCTGCTCCCAAAAAGTGCGCCACTCCCCCCCCAAACCCGTAGGTGTTTTCCCAAACACCCCCCGACACCCCCCCCCCCCCAATGAAAAAAATTTTTTCCCGGGTGCCCTCCCTCTGCTGCCTCCTGGGACCCCATATTGCTCACCCTCCCAAAAAAATTTCCCCCAAAAACCCTTTTTCATGGGGTTTTCTAAACATGCGCAAAAATTTTAAAAAAGCATTCGTATTGGCCCCCCCCCACTTCCCCCCGGCACTAAAACCCCCGATCCCGTATCCCAAAACCCCCCCCTCCTGCCCGCAACTACCATTGGTACCCCCCCCAACAAAGTTTTAAAAACCCCCCCAAAGGGCCACATAAAACCCCCAAAAAACCTGTTGGGGGGTTTTCCCTTTTTGGGGTTTTTTTGCCCCCCCCCCTTTCCCCTTCAGTAATCATCCCCCCTTGGGTCCTTTTTCCCCCTACCTAGTCTCGAAACAATATCCTAAAACATTCCCCTTGTTCACCTTCCCCCCCTCTCAATTTGCTCAAACCAT
>WNWK01048731.1:0-13448 GCA_009830355.1 Cherax destructor | reverse complement strand
ATTTTGGTAGGGGTGTAAAAGAAAAAAATTTAAAGTAAATAGGAAAAAAGGGGATGAGGATAAAAAAAAGAATAGGGACGAAAGATTGATTAATTGAGGGAGGAGTATAGGGAGGTGAAGTATTCAGATATTTGGAGGGGACATGTCAGAGAGGGTCTGGAAGGAGAGGTGAATCATAGAATTGAGAGGGGAAAAGGGTGAGTGGAGCATTTCGAGTCTGTGGAGACAAAGAACTTTGTCCAGGAAGTAAAGGGGGGAATGATAGAGAAGATCCAACCTTTTTGGGTATGAACGGGGTCATGAAGGGAAAAAGGAGAATAGGAGTGGAGATGTCGTGTCTGAGGTCAATGTGTTGTGAATAAATAGAGAATTGGATTTTGGGAAAATTAGGGGGGAGGACGGGATTCCCAAAAAACTTTCCAGAGCTGAGGGGGGGCTTTGAGGTTTTTTGGGACAGTAGAGAGAATGGAACGAGACAGAACTAGAGTTTAAACCAGGGGGGGGGGGCTGGGTGGCCGGGGAAAGGGGGGGGGGAGGGTGGAATTTTTTGGTGCGGGGGGTTTGGATTTCAGCCATGTGGCTTTTGAGGGGAGGAAAGGAAGGTTTTTTTTTTGCTGTTGGGGGTGGAAAGCATTTATGAAGGATTCGGAAACTGCGGGCCATTGAGTTCGAGATAAGACAGTGCCGGATCTGAAGGGGGGGGTTTTAAATGTTGCAGTTTTATAACTGAGTAAAAGCACCCCCGGGAAGAAAAGATGGAGTGAATGATGATAAAATTTTTTTTCTTGGGGCCACCCTGCCTTGGGGGAATCAAGGGTTAAAAAAAAAAAAAAATTTCTACTCTACCAATAGATTACCCCCCACCTGAGCCAAAACCCCCCGGTTCATGTATTTTTTGTAACGGTTGACAAAGCCCGGGAGAGTGAAACGTTGCCACAATAAAATGCCATTAGTTGCATTTGTGTCCTTTACTTAACAGAAACCAGTATGTATACACAAAGGGAACTAATTTCACTAAAACCTGTTCTTTTGGGTCCCCAGAGTAGTGTCCTTGGCCCACTTTCTTTCCTTTCATCAAGACCTCCCAAATGCATCTAAACTCCTTAAACCCATTTTATTTGGGGTGACATATTATGTCTTCTCTCACCCAAATAACAGACACTGTAAATTACAATACAAAAATATCTACTTGGGTGACTACCAACAAACTTTCTCAATATGACAAAACTCATGCATTTGGAAAGAGAACTTTAAATTTTTAAACAAACATAGAAAATGGTTCACCCATTTCTAGACACAAATAATAATAATAATAATAATAATAATAATAATAATAATAATAATAATATTAATAATACTTTATTTAGACATTGTACAAATATATATGGTAGATATAGTTATACATAGTAATTACATAGTTATTACTTAGTTATTAATGAGATGTACATGCCAAAGCCCCTAATATGCTTGCATTCGGGCATTCTTAGGACTACAGTGGTACCTCGAGTTACGATGGTCCCAAAATGCCCTTTATGTAAGTTTATTTTTTTAAATGCTTTTCTAAGTATATTTTGGGGTGTAAAAGGACTAGTCTATTTTACATTATTCCTTATGGGGATAAATTCATTTGGTAATGGCACTTGACAGCATTCTCGAACGAAAAATATCGTAATCGAGGTACCACTGTACTTAATTCTAGACTACATGGTAAAAAGTTATGGTTGATAATTTATAAAATAAGTAAAGTTGCATATCTAAGTTATAAAGTTTGAAGATAAGTTGAACATATCAATTAATTGTAGCAATGCAACTAATTGAGTGAGATAACAATATAGAACAATTAATTGCATTGCAGTTAGTTTACGTGGTCATTATAATGTAAGTGTTGTGGAAATAATTAGCTAAGTATGTAGTATTCATAACAGGTTTTACATTCAATTGATTAGTCAGGTTTTTACGTTTGATTATTATACTTTGCTGGGAATGTTTGATATTGAGCAATTAGCTTTGGGTGAGAAGGTGGTTTTTTAGCATCGTTTTGAATTGGGGTACAGGTAGGGTTTCTTTGGCAATGACAGGTAATGAATTCCAAATTTTCGTGCCTTTTATATGCATTGAGTTTTTACATAGTGTTAGATGGACACGGGGAACATCGAGGAGTGATCTGTGTCTAGTGTTATGGTCATGTGTCCTGTTAAAATTGGTAAGGAGAAGTTTGAGTGGTGGGTTAATATTTGCATAGAGTGTTCTATGTATGTAATAGGCACAGTAAAAAGTATGGATGTCTTGTATGGTGAGTAAGTTTAGGTTTTTGAATATTGGTGGAGTATGTTGCCTGGAGTGAGAATTTGTTATCATTCTAACTGCTGCCTTTTGTTGTGTTATTAGTGGTCTGAGATGAGTTATTGATGTAGAGCCCCATGCGCAGATTCCATAGGTGAGGTAGGGGTAAATGAGTGAGTGATATAGGGTAAGGAGAGCTGGTTGTGGAACATAGTACTGTATCTTGGATAGTATTCCCACGGTCTTTGAGACTTTCTTGGAGATTTGTTGTATATGAGTCTGAAATTTGAGGCCACTGTCAAGATGGATTCCTAAGAATTTTCCCTCTGTGAGTTTTGTGATAGGGGACCCGTTTATCATTATGTTAAGTGGTGCGTTTGTAGCTCTGTTCCCAAACTGGATAAAATAGGTTTTATCAATATTGAGAGTAAGTTTGTTGGTCATCATCCAGGTAGATATTTTCTGCAATTCAGTATTTGCAGTGTTGGCTAGAGTGTCTGGGCTTGGGTGAGAGATAACGTATGTAGTGTCATCTGCAAAAAGTATGGGTTTGAGTAGTTGAGATGCATTTGGTAGGTCGTTAATGTAAATGAGAAAGAGTAGTGGGCCAAGAACACTTCCCTGTGGGACACCTACAGTAATAGTTTGCGCAGTGGAGCTAGCTCCATTTGTGTACACATATTGGTTTCTGTTGCTAAGGTATGATTTTAGGTAGTTTAGGGAGTGTCCTCTTATACCATAGTGTGATAATTTTAAGTGTAACAGATCATGGTCAACTGTATCAAAGGCTTTACGTAAATCAATGAAGATTCCACTGGGATTTCTTTTTCTCAAGGGCGGTGTAAATTATTTCTAAATGTGTATAATGGCATCATTTGTATTTTTATTAGGCCTGAATCCAAATTGACAGTGGTTGAGTACGTTGTTGGAGGTGAGGTAGGAATATATTTGTCTATGAATTAATTTTTCAAAGATTTTGGAGAGAAGGGGTAAGTTAGATATCGGCCTGTAGTTATTCAGGTCTGCTTGATCTCCTCCCTTATGTATTGGGGTGACCCTCGCTATTTTGAGTATTGATGGGAAGGTAGAGGATTCAATGGATTTGTTAAAGTGTTGCAATAATTGGTGAGAGAACTTGAGAGGCTTTTTTGTATATATAAGGTGGTAAGTTATTTAGGTCACCTGCTTTGTTTTTTAATGTGTTGATTATAAGTGAAACTTCTATTGGGTTGGTTGGGGCTAGGAATAGTGTGTTCGGATAGGTGCCAGTGAGATAGTCGTTAGGTGGAGTATTTGAACTTGGGATTTTGCTTGCCAGCTTTTTACCTATGGTGGAGAAGAAATCATTGAGTTTGTTTGCCGTTTCAATAGGTGGGAGTAGGGGTTCATCTGGTTTTGTTAGCTTGATTGTTCTGTTTGTGGATATTTTTTGTTCCTAGAATTTCAGATAGGGTTTTCCAGGTCTTTTTATATCACCTTTTAAGTTATGTAGTCTGTTCTCATAGTACAATTTTTTGACCTTCTTATCAGACTCGTTAGGTTTTTATGAGTAGCGTTTTGTTTGTTCTCTTGTTATTTGTCCCATTCTGTACTGTTTTTCATATAGGTGCTTTATATTAATGGATTTGAGTATGCTGGGGGTTAGCCAGGGACTATTTAATCTTTTAGTTGTGATTTGTTTAGTTTTTTTTAGGGCAGTGCTTATTATAGAGGTATTGGGTCTTTTTAAGAAAATTATTAATACATAAGTCAGTATCTGGGAAGTTGTCTATTTCTGTTTGCCAGTCAATGTTTGTCATAGCTGTTATAAAACTATTTATAGCTGTCTCATTATGTAGTCTGAAGGTAACTTTAGTAGTCTCTTGTGGTAATTTTCCGAGATTTGTTATGAGAAAGGTTGGGTAGTGGTCAGTGGTATTGGCCACTTCTAGGTCTCCACCTTGACTGCAGTCATAAATTCCAGACACATACAGCAAATATTCAAGAAAGTCTCCAAAACAGTAGGCATCCTTTCAAAGATACAGTACTATGTACCCCAAACAGCTCTTCTTGCTCTTTACCACTCTTATTTACCCTTACCTCACCTATGGTATTTGTGCATGGGGCTCAACCACAGCAAATCACTTTAAGTTTATTCAGGTATACACAAATACAGTTACATAGATTATCATACATAGCAGCATATGTGTGAGCCCAGGCGGCTACCAACTGAGCCACGAGTACCTCATGGACTCTTTAGGGTATCTAAACAACATAATAATATAATGTGTGGAGATGTAACTTATGTACTCTACCTCGCTGCTCTTCTCTGTATTGAAGCCTCTGGTGGGCGAAACGTCTATTTAATGTGTTAAACATGCATACGTTTTAAATTATATTTCGTGTACTCACCGGCGCCAACCTCTGGAGAGATCGTAATAAAGACATTCAACTTCTTTCTTCTTTCTACCTGATTTTACAAGAGGTTTCTTCTTCCCTGTACGTGAGTTTAGAAGTTTCTTCTTCCCTGTACGTGAGTTTAGAAGTTTCTTCTTCCCTGTACGTGAGTTTAGAAGTTTCTTCTTCCCTGTACGTGAGTTTAGAAGTTTCTTCTTCCCTGTACGTAAGTTTAGAAGTTTCTTCTTCCCTGTACGTGAGTCTAGGTTTCTTCTTCCCTGCACGTGAGTCTAGAGGTTTCTTCTTCTCTGTACGTGAGTCTAGAGGTTTCTTCTTCCCTGTACGTGAGTCTAGAGGTTTCTTCTTCCTTGTACGTGAGTTAAGAAGTTTCTTCCTCAACAAGTGCTGTTGTTGTTGTTGTTGTTGTTGTTGTTGGGGTTTATAGGGCCACTGACAGCATACGCCGTATCGAGCCCTGCCTTCTAGGGCTCGGAAAAGGAACCTCGACCAAAGTGTAAGTAAGTTTATTCAGGTATAGACTGACTGATGTTGTAGTGGCCAGGCTTAGGCTTGGCAACAAGTACTTCTGGCAGTTTGGGAGACACACAGATGATGATCAAACTAAATGCAAATTATGTGATCTATGTTTTGCCCTTGTACAATGTCATATTGACTACGCTTGCTCTTCATGGTACTCTGCCTTGACAAAAAAAAACTGAAAGATAAACTGCAAATCACACAGAACAAAATGATAATATTCATCCTGGACCTGGGCCCAAGAGAACATGTAGGCCAGGATGAATTACAACAATTGGATATGCTGAATATTGAAGACAGAGTAAAACAACTTAAGTTGAATCAAGTTTATAAAATTGCTCACAAGCAGTGTCCAGAATATCTTGCTGCCAATTTTGTCAAGGCTGGGAACCAAAACAGTCATAGTACTAGGGGAGAGAGCACAACTTTGTAGTATCCACAGTCAGTGGCCAGGCTTCAAGCACCTTTTATATTACAGCAATAAAGGAATGGAACAGACTGCCTGCACATGTCAAAGCCAGTCATAGCATCAGCCAGTTCAAGAAGAGAACCAAAAGGTACCTAATGAATGTAGCGACAGAAAGGGAGGAGAATGATTTTTATTTTTTTTAGATAACATACATGTATATGTAAATAACTCTTTTTACCTTATTTATTTTAATTTTAGTATAATAACTAGTATCTACTAGTGTCTAATATTAAGGTATTAAATGGACCCCAATGGAAATAAGTAACTCTGTCTGACTTTTTGGGTTATCCTAGGTTTTCTACACATATGCTGCTATGTATGATAATCTATGCAACTGTATTTGTGTATACCTGAATAAACTTATTACTTACTTATAATCAGGCATATGGTCACTGTCTTGAACACTATGTGCTTAACTGTCCACTTTTTGAGGAATATAGAGATAGACAGTATAATAACCTATGTGACATGTCAAGATATCTTATTAATGAAAATAAGATACCAGTTATACTAAGCAAATTTCCTAAATTTGCTTGTAACAGATAAGTGAAATGTAGATATAAATCCAAATGTACAATTGTTAACAATTTTGGGGCCTAGTGCCTAGGCCTTTTGTGTATCCATATGCTCTTGCGCTACCGTCCACAGGATGGATGTGGGGTGCACAATAAACTAGCCACTCCGGTGGCAAAATCTAAATCTAATTCACGTATACACAAATACAGTTACATAGATCATCATACATAGCAGCATATGTGTAGAGAACCTAGGATAACCCAAAAAAGTCAGACAGAGTGACTTATTTCCATTGGGGTCCATTTAATACCTTAATATTATACACCGTAGGAGATATATGTTTTTATACTATAAAGAATATATATTAGGAATAAGGTAAAAATAGTTATTTACATTTACATGTATGTTAGCTAAAAAAATAAAAAAATATTCTCCTCCCTTTCTGTCGCTACATTCATTAGGTAGCTTTTGGCTCTCTTTTTGAACTGGCTCATGCTATGACTGGCTTTGACATGTGCAGACAGTCTGTTCCATTTCTTTATTGTTGTACAATAAAAGGTGTTTGAAGCCTGGCCACTGACTGTGGGTACTACAAAGTTGTGCTCTCTCCCCCTAGTACTATGACTGCTTTGGTTCCCAGCCTTGACAAAATTGGCAGCAAGATATTCTGGACACTGTTTGTGAGCAATTTTATAAACTTGATTCAATTTAAGTTGTTTTACTCTGTCTTCAATATTCAGCATATCCAATTGTTGTAATTAATCCAGCCCTACATGCTTCCTTGGACCCAGGTCCAATATGAATCTTACCATTTTGTTCTGGGTGATTTGTATCTTATCTTTCAGTTTTTTGTCAAGGCAGAGTACCATGAAGAGCAAGCATAGTCCATATGACATTGTATAAGGGCTAGACATAGGGTCCTGCGAGCCTCAGTAGGTAGACACTGTGCTTGTCTGTAGAGGAACTTCAGTCTGGCATTCGCTTTCTTTACTACACTGTTCTCTATCAATTCTCCTGACATGCATGGGTCAAAGGGGATTCCCAGATATTTTACTGAGAAAACTGAAGTGATGGATTCCCCATTACACCGGACATTAAAATTATTTATCCTTCTCAGTTTATATTTCGTGCCAAAGAGTATGGCTTCTGTTTTCCCGAGGTGTAATGATAGTTTGTTGTCTACTAACCATTTGCTGCAGGACTCCAGTTCAAGTGTTAATACATTAGCTATATCTTATGGGTCTTTACCTGACACTAACAGAGCACTGTCATCCGCATACAGTAGGAGTTGCACTTGACACTGATGGACATGTCATTTACATAACACAGGAATAATAAGGAACCTAGAATACTACCTTGGGGAACTCCATATGCTATCGGCAGCTGTGCCTGTTGTGTGTGTGTGTGTTCTCACATAATTGTACTCACCTTTTTGTGGTTGCAAGGGTCGAGACTCAGCTCCTGCCCCCCGCCTCTTCGCTGTCCGCTACTGGATCTCTGCGCTCCCTGTTCCATGAGCTTTATCATACCTCGTCTTAAAACTATGTATGGTTCCTGCCTCCACTATATCTTTCTCTAGACTATTCCACTTCCTGACTACTCTGTGGCTGAATAAATGCTTCCTAACATCCCTTTGACTCATCTGAGTCTTCAGCTTCCAGTTGTGTCCCCTTGTTTCTGTGTTCCCTCTCTGGAACATCCTGTCACTGTCTACCTTGTCGATTCCCGCAGTATTTTGTATGTCGTTATCATGTCTCCTCTGACCCTTCTTTCCTCCAGTGTTGTTAGTCCTATTTCCCTCAACCTTTCTTCATAGGACAGACCCCTGAGTTGTGGAACTAACCTTGTCACAAACCTTTGCACTTTTTCTAGTTTCTTTACGTGCTTGACCAGGTGTGGGTTCCAGACTGGTGCTGCATATTCTAGTGTGGGCCTGACGTACACGGTGTACAGTGTCTTGAACGATTCCTTGTTAAGGTAACGGAACGCTAATCTTAGGTTTGCCAGTCGCCCATATGCTGCCGCAGTTATCTGGTTGATGTGTGCCTCCGGAGACGTGCTTGGCGTTATACTCACCCCAAGGTTTTTCTTCTTTGCCGAGGTTTGTAGCCTTTGTCCGCCTAGCCTGTACTCTGTCAGCGGTCCTCTTTGCCCTTCTCCGATCTTCATGACTTTGCATTTGGTGGGATTGAATTCGAGAAGCCAGTTGCTAGACCAGATGTCAAGCTTGTCCAGGTATGTTTGAAGTCCTGCTTGGTCCTCTTCCGATGTGATTCTCCTCATTAATTTCACATCATCTGCGAACAGAGACACTTCTGAGTCTATCCCATCCGTCATGTCATTTACATATACCAAGAATAACACTGGTCCTAGGACTGACCCCTTTGGTACACCACTCGTCACAGGCGCCCACTGTGATACCTCATCACGCACCATGACCCGTTGTTGCCTCCCTGTAAGGTATTCCCTGATCCATTCCAGTGCCCTTCCTGTTATACATGCTTGTTCTTCCAACTTCTTTACTAATCTCATGTGAGGAACTGTGTCGAAGGCCTTCCTGCAGTCCAGGAAAATGCAATCAACCCACCCTTCTCTCTCTTGCCTTACCTCTGTTACTTTATCATAGAACTCTAGGAGGTTTGTTACACAGGATTTGCCTTCCCGGAATCCGTGCTGTCTGGTGTTTATTATCCTGTTCAGCTCAAGGTGTTCCACCATTCTTTTCCTGATGATTTTCTCCAGAACTTTGCACACTATACACGTAAGTGACACCGGTCTATAGTTTAGTGCCTCTTTTCTGTCTCCTTTTTTAAAAATGGGGACTACGTTGGCCTTCTTCCATACCTCAGGAAGCTGCCCAGTTTCAAGGGATGTGTTGAATATTATGGTAAGTGGCACACTCAGTACCTCAGCTCCTTCCCGAAGAACCCACGGGGAGATATTGTGTGTATATGTGTATGTGTGTGTGTTATGTGTGTATGTGTATATGTAAGTGTGTATGTATATGTGTGTGTGTGTGACCCAACAATAAAATTTGCACAACAACTCATTACAGTTGTGAACGGGTGTAGACTAGTGAATTGTTCATTGCTTTATAATTTGTTCATGATTGTAACCATGTATAAACGTAAGTAAGTAAATTTACTTAAATGTTTCAGTACCTTTGTAACTTGTGAGTTCATTACCTTTGTAGCTTGTTAGTTCATTACATTTGTAACTTGCTCAGCTATCAAAACTTTGGGGTCTAGTCCCTGGACCCATTATGTACCTCTGTAATCTTTTGACTACCGCCCACAGGATGGGTAATGGGTGCATAATAAAGATATCAAACTAACAGTGGTTCTGATTCTGTTTTGTTGATTTTGACAATTTGTTTCCTATTGTTAAGATAAGACTTAAACCAGTCTATGGAACCTATGCCGATAGCTTGAACTTTCTTACATAATACATTGTGGTTGACAGTATCGAAGGCCTTTTGCAAGTCTAAAGTTACCATTCCTATGAGGTTCCCTATCGATATTTCAGTTCTCATGTAATCCATCAGATTAATTAGGGAGGTGTCGGTTGAGTAAGAGCTCCTTAAGCCTGATTGGTAACTATGAAAAATGTTGTTGTCATTAAGATACTTAACTACTTGACAGTACACAGCCCTCTCTAGAATTTTGGATATTACACTGAGTATACTAACAGGCCTATAGTTGCTTACATCAGACCTACTATTTTTCTTGAAGATAGGAGTAACTCTGGCCTCCTTGAACCCCTCTGGCACTGTATTAGTGGTGATGGACAAATTTATTATGTGAGCAATGGGGATTTTTTTTTTACATTTTATTAGTTACCAATAAATATACATTTATAATTCATAAACATGCAAAAATACATTTTACAAATTGTACAACAGCAATTTTCTTTGAGTAAGCAGTGCATATATCAGAAAACTATACCCATAAACCATTTACCTCTACAACCAGTGAACTCTTGTCCCCTTTCCCCCTTATAAATAAATGCAGAGTCCACAAATAACAAACCCAAATAATGAAATACAGAGTCCACCATCACATTGGCTCTAGTCCTAAGAATATGCTGTGAAGACTGCAAATAAAATTTACAGTGAGCACAAAATAATTATACATTTACTGTTCATAAACGTGCAATAATTACATGGTACAAAAATTGTACAACAGCAAATTTTCTTTGATTAAGCAGTAAATATCAGAAAACTATACCCATAAACCATTTACCCCTACAACCAGTGAACTCTTGTCCCCTTTTCCCTTATAAATAAATACAGAGTCCACAAATAACATAAACCCAAATATTGAAATATAGAGTCCACCATAACATTGGCTCTAGTCCTAAGACTATGCAGTGAAGACTGCAAATAAAATTTACAGTGGGCACAAAATAAATATACATTTACAGTTCATAAACGTGCAATAATTACATGATACAAAATTGTACAACATCAATTTTCTTTAAACATATACAGATACTAATGAATGCATCAAGAATTTCCTTAACAAAACCCACCACCTCTATAACAAACATTGCCCTAAAAAATACTAAACAGATCACAGCTAAGAGACTTAACAATCCCTGGCTAACACCCAGCATCCTTAAATCCATTAACAAAAGGCACCAATATGAAAAACAATACAGAAGGGGTCTAATAACCAGAGAACAATCCAAACGCTACTCATCAATCCTTACCAGCCTGATAAGAAGATCAAAAAAATTGTATTATGAGAACAGACTCCAGAACATAAAAGGTGATATGAAAAAGACCTGGAAAACCCTATCTGCAATTCTAGGAAATAATAAGATAGCGAAAAACAACACCATCAAATTATCAAGAGCAGATGAACCCCTACTCTCACCTACTGAGACAGCAAACAGACTTAATGTTTTCTTCTCCACCATAGGAAAGAATCTAGCGAGTAAAATCCCAAGCTCAAACACCCGTCCAACAGACTACCTCACAAACACCTACCCTAATACGCTATTCCTAGCTCCTACCAACCCAATTGAAGTCTCGCTCATAATCAACACCCTTTAAAACAAGGCACGAGACATAAACAGCTTACCAACTTTTATGTACAAAAAAGCTTCACAGGTACTATCACCAATTATAGCAACACTATTCAATAAATCCATTGAAGCCTCTACCTTTCCATCAATTCTCAAAATAGCTAGGGTCACCCTGATCCACAAAGGAGGTGATCAAACAGACCTGAATAATTATAGACCAATTTCTAATTTACCATTGCTTTCTAAAATCTTCGAAAAATTAATTCATAGACAAATCTATTCCTACCTCGTCTCACACAATGTACTCAACCCCTGTCAGTTTGGATTCAGGACAAACAAGAGCACAAACGATGCTATTATGCACATGTTGGAGTTAATATATACAGCACTTGAGAAGAAAGAAGTCCCACTGGGAATCTTCATTGATCTACGCAAAGCTTTTGATACAGTCGACCATGATTTACTGCTCACAAAATTAGCACACTATGGTATAAGGGGGCACCCACTCAACTACCTAAAGTCATACCTCACCAACAGAAGCCAATACGTGTACACAAATGGAGCGAACTCTTCCACACACCAAATTACAGTCGGAGTCCCTCAAGGAAGTGTCCTGGGGCCACTCCTATTCCTCATTTACATAAATGACCTACCGAATGCATCACAACTACTCAAACCCATTTTATTTGCAGATGACACAACATATGTCTTCTCTCACCCAAATCCAGTTATACTGGCCAACACTGTTAATGCCGAATTACAGAAAATATCAACATGGATGACGACTAACAAGCTTACTCTCAATACTGACAAGACCTACTTCATACAGTTTGGAAGCAAAGCCACAAATGTTCCACTTAACATAACACTCAATGGTACAACCATCACAAGACTCACAGAGGGAAAATTCCTAGGAATCCACCTTGACAGTAGCCTTAAATTCCAAACACATATACAACAAATTTCCAAGAAAATCTCGAAGACAGTAGGTATATTATCAAAGATACGCTATTATGTACCTCAATCAGCATTCCTTGCACTATATCATTCACTTATCTACCCGTATCTCACCTATGGAATCTGTGCATTAGGATCAACAACGTTAAATCACCTTAGACCACTCATAACACAACAAAAGGCCGCAGTCAGAATGATAACAAATTCCCACTCTAGACAGCATACTCCACCAATATTCAAAAGTCTCAAACTACTCACTGTAAAGAACATTCATACTTACTCTTGTGCCTACTACATATATAAAACTTTACACTCTAATATAAACCCTCTGCTCAAAATTCTCCTCACCAACTTTAATAGGACCCATGACCACAACACAAGACACAGATCACTTTTTGATATACCCCGTGTTCATATCAACCTATGTAAAAATTCTATGCACATAAAGGGCCCCAGAATCTGGAATTCATTACCAGTAAATATTAAGATAATCTTGTCTGAAAATCAATTTAAGACTCAACTCAAAAACCACCTACTCACCCAAAACTAAATGATCATACTATAAACTACTTTGAAAAATGCTCATTATTACTTTCCTATACGATAATCTCAATTCTTAATAATATGTTACTATTATGTTACCCCCTATTCATATTATAAGTTAATGTCAAAAATGCTCAATGTTATTTTCCTTAAGATAATCTCAATTCCATATTATCATTCAAGAATCTTAACACCTGTAACAATCTAATATCATTATATAATAATTTAAACAGTAAAATTTCATCATATTGTAATTTTGAAAATAATTTTTAACTAGAATAAACTCAATAAATTTCTCTAATATTAAGTACATAGTCTTTAAGGAATAGAATAAGCTGCCCCTAATGCCATGGCATGTCAGTGGCTCTCCTTGCACTCAATTTACATTGTAACTACCGATACCTATGTAATCTGCAATCTGCAATGAAATAAAACTTTACTTTACTTTACTTACTAATTAAGCAGTGAATATATCAGAAAACT
The DNA here is from genome assembly GCA_009830355.1 of Cherax destructor. Lineage (NCBI taxonomy): Eukaryota > Metazoa > Arthropoda > Malacostraca > Decapoda > Parastacidae > Cherax > Cherax destructor. The sequence goes on along the minus strand of WNWK01048731.1, from coordinate 256 downwards.
ATACCCATAAACCATTTATCTCTACAATCAAGAATCTCCTGTCCCCTTTCCCCTTATGCGTAATACAGAGTCCACAAATAATAATAATAATAATAATATAATAATAATAATTTTTATTTCTATGCATGTTACAAGTGTACAATGTTATTGGTAGTTACAATTATAAAACAATTATAAAACTGTAATGCAAGGAGAGCCACTGGCATGCCATGGCATTAGGGGCAGTTTATTCTAGAGACTTATTCACTAAGTACTT
>WNWK01048730.1:0-13448 GCA_009830355.1 Cherax destructor | reverse complement strand
ATGTTTCGAAAAAGTTGCCTAACTGTTGCCTATGTGTCTACCACCATTCTGGCTTATTGACATTAATTCATTACAACTATCTTGGGTTTATGAAGCCTTGATGCTTAATGTCATTTATCTGTCTCTGTTCTTTATATTTTTGGTCCACACTAATGACACATCATTTGCAGATCTGAGCATCCATCCACAGGAGAACCTAAAGCACCACAGACACTCAATTTAATTTTTATGGTACAGTAGACCATCATTTAGCATGATTTGGGTATAGCACGATTGAAGATTTGCGGCACAATTTTATGTAACACGTTGTAAAATTAATTTAACATGGTTGGATGGTGGGTGGTGTTGGGGTGGCTGGGGATGGCGGTGGTCTCCGCTGATCCATGGGCTTGAGGAAAAGGAATTTTGTTTTCCTTCCTGCTAACTGTAAGTAAGTAAGATTATTCAGGTATAAACAGATACAGTTACGCATAGATTATCATCATATCAGCATATGTGTAGAGAACCTAGATAACCCAAAAAGTCAGACAGAATGGAAATAAGTCACTCTGTCTGACTTTTTGGGTTATCCTGGGTTTCCCTACACATGCTGCTATATATGATAATCTATGTAACTGTATCTGTGTATACCTGAATAAACTTACCTACCTACTTACTTACAGTTTGCGGGAAGGAAAAACAAATTCCCTTTTCCTCAAGCGGCCGCTTGTTGTGGATCAGCGGGGAAGACCACCCACTGTCCCCAGCCACCCCCGACACCACCCCACCATCCCAGCATTCATTCAAGATTCAAGATGATTTATTTATCTGTAAAAACTACAATGTGTGTTTTACATTTAAAGACAATAATTACAAAGATGGCCGTTAGCATTTCGGGCAGACTTAATACAGTGAACCCCGGTTAACGAAAAAAATTCATTGCAGAAGCCTGCTCAAGTGCCATTACCGAACGAATTTACTTCCTTAAGAAAAAATGTCATTTAGGTTAATCTATTTCAGACCCCCAAAAATACACTTCCACAAGCACTACAATATTATACTTACATAATTGCACGATTTCGGGGTGTTCGTTAACCGGGTTCCACTGTACAGTGGACCCCCGTTCGTGATTTTTTCGTTCCAGAATGCTGTTCAAGTGCCATTACCAAACAAATTTATTCCCATAAGGAATAATGCAAAGTAGACTAGTCCTTTTAGACCCCAAAAATACACTTATAAAAGCATTTAAAAAAATACACTTACATAAAACGGCGAGTTTCGAGCAGGACGAACACCGGGTGTCCACTGTACTAGTTCTTAATCTATATTACAAATTACATATGAATACAAATTTCAAATTATTAAATAGATTTACAATAGTGAGGTAGTTCAGGATAACTAGATTGTATTACAAATTACAAATGAGTTCAAATTTCAAATGATTAAATAGATTTACAATAATGAGGTACGTAGTTCAGAATATTTAGATTGTAAAAAAATTAGTAATGAGAATGGTTTTGTCTTGGCATGTTACACAGTTTCTATTAACCCTTTGGGGGTTGACAGGCCTTCTGAGGAAAGTGTTCCTGGGGTTGAAAACTATTCGGAAAAAAAAAAATCTTATGAAATGATAGTTTTTTTCTGAATCTAAATAGCTAAACAAAAAATTTTTGCGATCAATACTTACGAGATATGGAGGCTTCAAGTTGACCCAAAATGATCCGGTGACAGCAACATCGGCGACTTCCGGTTGGCCGGTAATCGTTTTTTTTTTTTTTTTTTAGTTGTTTTCTTATGAAATTTAATTTTTTTTTTTTCAAATAACTTTTATGGACTGTGAGACCAATATAAGTGCTGTTTCTCAAATATTCACTCGCTATTTCTTATAAAATAAAATAATGCCACAAAGTTTGTTATCACTAGTTTGTTTACAAAACATATTTACAACAATGTACAATGTACAATTATGTTTATAACTATTGTTCAATCATATATATACACATATTGAGTCACTGCAGATGTTTCTAGAAGTTCTGCAGCCTGTGAAGTCTCTGAAACATGGTTCCATGCACAATGGTGTTTCACATTCCACACACATAAAACGAGTGTCTTTGCGTTTCTGTGGCGTCTTTTGTATGTGCACAGACATAACACCTCTTCTGAGCCTTTTTCTTGCAAGCAGTAGCAGGCAGTTTTGTTAGGAAGTGTTCACCACCAAGCCTCAGACGAGAGGGTAGTTGTTGGTAATTTCGTGGGCGGTTTTCTATTGCAGGTGGTGTTTCTTGGTACTTGGTGATTATTTGCCTGATAACAGACAAACAAAATTCGCCATATGGTGGTTTGTTTGTGGTCTTCAACTTATAAACATTATAAGCATTGAGCATGGAAATGTCCAGAATGTGAAAAAGAGTTTTATGTACCACTTATAACTCTTTCTAACACAATCAGCAAACCCAATCTGCATGTCACATTTGTCCACTGAACGCATATTGAGAGTGTAGTCCATCACAGCTGCAGGTTTTAGAATGGGTTCATCGGTCTCTCTATTCACCCTGCCACTGTCTGCCATTTCATTAGGGTGAATTGATGACAACAGTGTGACATCTCGTTTGTCATGCCACCGAAATGCCATGATATCATTGGCAGCAAACGCCTGCACCTCACCTGTACGAGTGCCTACACTGAACCTAGGCATATGCTTACGATTTGCACACACTGTACCGCACACATCTGTCAAGTTCACTCGCAAAAAATCACTGAGGGAGGGGCTTGTGTACCAGTTATCAGTATATAATATATGCCCCTTGCCAAGATATGGTTCCATCATTGTTCTAACCACATCACCAGAGATACCCAGTAACTTCCTGGTATCTTTCAATGTATTACTTCCAGTGTACACAATAATATCCAATACAAGACCACTGTAGCAATCACAAAGCACAAACAACTTTATACCAAAGTGTTTCCTCTTGCTTGGTATATACTGCTTGAATGACAGTCTACCTTTGAACAGAATCAGTGACTCATCAATAACAAGCTTCCTGAAGGGATAAAAATACATATTGAACTTCTCTTTCAGATACAGAAACACATTCCTAATCTTATATAACCTGTCGGTTCTGTCAGGCCTGGTTTTGTCCGAAAATGCAACATGAGAAGTAGCACAAATCGATTCACTGGTATAATATCACTGAAAGCTGGTGTTGCAATCAATCTGTCTGTTGACCAATATGATTTGATACGGTGTTTATAGACATGCGGCATAAGCATTATTGTGGCAAAGAAAAGATACATCTCTGCCACAGTTGTCTCCTTCCACTGGTGTAGACGTGATTTTGGTGAAAGAATCGTGTTTGCCATTGTGTAATCGAAGTATCTGTTGTTTTCTCTGATAATAATGTCTATCAGGGGTTCGTCAAAGAATAACTGGAAACATTCCAGTTCAGTGGCATTGTTCCCAAGTGGACAAGATGGGCGTAATCCACTGTGACTTTCATCAAACTGATGGGGATTGGGAATAAAATTCGCAGCTTCCTGCCAATCCCAGGTGCGGTCTGCTGGTGGGTACTGGATATTTACAGGTGGTTGTGGGGGTTGTGGAAGTGGAGGTTGTAGTTGTGGGGGTTGGTGGGTGGGTGAGGGTTGCCTTTGTTGTAACTGAGCTGAGTCAGCGGCGTGGGTGCCAGCATGGTCCACTGCTGGTGCCTCGTGCGCCGCACCACCACCACCACTACCAGTTGCATGCACATTTCTCATACCAATTGCAACGCTATCATCATCATTTTCACTATCACTTCCTGTTGTACGCCCACGGGATGTACTCCGAGATGTACTCCTAACCCTTGGAAGAGCATATGGCACACTACCAGAGCGCATATACCGTCGTATATATGTACTGACGCTTCACTGGTGAATATTCCTCTTCACTCGCGCTACTGGAACTATTTCGAAGGGCTTGGAGTTCATAGTCACTATCAGTATCATCACTATTCCTCACATCTGAGTCTGGGACATTAGAAAATAGGAGTTTCCGCCTTCGTTCTGGTACAACTGGCCGTGAACAAGACGCCACAGCACCAGAGGTGGACGGCTGTGGGTCGTCTGGGTTTTCCTCACTTATACCGGTATTATGGTCACTAGTTTCGGTCACAACCGCCTCAAAACCTTGAAAGTCACCTTCACTAACTCCCCCATCACTGTTAGAACTGTCACTGATGAATAAGTGTCCCAATTCGCCGAGGAGTAAGGTGTTTCTTGCTGCGAGGCATGGTGGAGAAGGTGTACTGAAATGGTGTTCCCACAATGCACCACTGGGTGCCCGATTTTTTTCCTACTGCGCACACTGACCGCGCAGACACATTCTCTCATCCCTAGGCCTACCAGCTGTTTCCCGCTTAATTTGAAGCCGCTAGAATTTACGCGTACTAGTATGGCACCAACCCCTGCTCGTAAAACGTACTAGTATGGCACCGACCCCGAAAGGGTTAAAGCTCCAATATTGGAGTATATCAGGCAAACTTAAGACTAGTTTCAGATTTATTAGACAATAGCTATATTTGGGATTTTATGTTTACTGTCCTTTGGGTCAGTGCTGGTGTAGATGAGGAGGATGTACTCACCTAGTTGTACTCATCTAGTTGTGGTTGCAGGGGTCAAGTCATAGCTCCTGGCCCCGCCTCTTCACTGGCCGCTACTGGGTCTCTCTCCCTTCGCCGTGAGCCTTTTCATACCTCTTCTAAAAGCTATGAATGGATCCTGCCTCCACTACATCGCTTCCCAAGCTATTCCACTTCCTGACCACTCTGTGACTGAAGAAATACTTCCTAACATCCCTGTGATTCATCTGAGTCTTCAACTTCCAGCTGTGCCCCCTTGTTGCTGTGTCCCATCTCTGGAACATTCTGTCTCTGTCCACCTTGTCAATTCCTCTCAGTATTTTATATGTCGTTATCATGTCCCCCCTTACTCTCCTGTCCTCCAATGTCATCAGGTCGATTTTCCCTTAACCTCTCCTCGTAGGACATACCCCTTAGCTCCGGGACTAGTCGTGTTGCAAACCTTTGCACTTTCTCTAGTTTCTTTATGTGCTTGGCTAGGTGTGGGTTCCAAACTGGTGCTGCATACTCCACTATGGGCCTAACGTACACAGTGTACAGGGTTCTGAACGATTCCTTGTTAAGATGTCGAAATGCTGTTCTTAGGTTTGCTAGGCGCCCGTATGCTGCAGCAGTTATTTGGTTGATGTGTGCCTCAGGGAATGTGCCTGGTGTTATACTCACCCCAAGATCTTTTTCCTTGGTTGAGGTTTGTAGTCTCTGGCCCCCTAGACTGTACTCCGTCTGCGGTCTTCTTTGCCCTTCCCTAATCTTCATGACTTTGCACTTGGTGGGGTTGAACTCCAGGAGCCAATTCCTGGACCAGTCCTGCAGCCTGTGTGCTGTTACACCATGGTCACACTTGTCAAAGGCTTTTGCAAAATCTGTGTATATAACATCTGCATTCTGTTTTTCTTCTAGAGCATCCAGGACCTTGTCATAGTGGTCCAGTAGTTGGGACAGACAGGAGCGGCCTGCTCTAAACCCATGCTGTCCTGGGTTGTGCAATTGATGGGTATCAAGATGGGTGGTGATCTTGCTTCTTAGAACCCTTTTAAAGATTTTTATGATATGGGACGTTAGCACAATTGGTCTGTAGGTCTTTGCTATTGCTTTACTGCCCCCTTTGTGGAGCGGGGCTATGTCTGTTGTTTTTAGTAGCTGCGGGACGATCCCAGTGTCCATGCTTCCTCTCCATAAGATGTTAAAAGCATGTGATAGGGGCTTCTTGCAGTTCTAGATGAACACGGAGTTCCATGAGTCTGGGCCTGGAGCAGAGTGCATGGGCATGTCATTTATTGCCTTTTCGAAGTCATTTGGCATCGTGGTGATGTCAGAAAGGCATGCGTCTGTCAAATTCTGTGGCACTCTCATAAAAAATTCATTTAGGTTTTCGATTTTCAGTCTTGTTAGTGGCTCGCTAAAAACTGAGTCATACTGGGACTTAAGTAACTCACTCATTTCCTTGCTGTCATCTGTGTAGGACCCATCCCGTTTAAGTAGGGGCCCAATACTGGTTGTTGTTCTCGACTTTGATTTTGCATAGGAAAAGAAATACTTTGGGTTTCTTTCAATTTCATTTATGGCTTTTTGTTCTTCCCGTGTCTCTTGATTCCTGTAAGATTCCTTTAGTTTTAATTCAATGTTTGCTATTTCTCTGACTAGGGTCTCCCTATGTATTTCAGAGATATTGGCCTCCTGTAGCCGTTCCGTTATTCTTTGCCTTCGCCTGTATAGAGCGCGCGTGAATCGGTGGTTTTCGTGTGTTTAGGTGATGGTGGGGTGTGTTAGTGAGATAAGATTTTTTTGATGATAGTGTTGAAAATGGTGGCTGAGTCTGCAGTTTTGGAGTTTTCAGGTAGGGAGTTCCAGATTTTAATGTACATTTAATGTTTGTATAGATTTAGCCGGACACGTGGAATGTCATAGAGATTTTTGTGTCTGGTATTGTGTCTATGGGTCCTGTCATAACTATCAAGAAAGTGTTTTAGTTCAGGGTTAATATTGGAATTTATGGTTATGTATATCTAGGTTGCACAGTGATAAGTGTGGATGTTCTGGACAGTGAGTAAATTTAGGTCTTTGAAGAGTGGGGGGGGGGCGTTGCCTGGGATTGGATTGCGTGATAATTCTTACTGCGGCTTTTTGTTGAGTAAATTTTGGTTTTAGGTGAGTTGTTGCTGTTGATCCCCATGCACATATGGCATAGGTGAGGTAGGGATAGATGAGTGAATAGTATAGTGTGTGTGTAGGGCTGATTGCAGTACATACACGTCCAGTCCTCTGCTACAAGCTAACTGTGTTTGTGAAGAATAAGAGAGAGAGTGAATTGTGTTTTGATCTTTTAATTACTATACCTTGTATCTGCCAAACAATCATGACACCCAGTATGCATACCAGTGTTGCTCAAAGTGGCAAGAAAAGGTATAAGTATTTATGTTTTAGAATTAACGAAGAAAACAGATATTAGACAAGAGATAACCTGTGGCCGTAATGAAGTGTTACCTTGTACACATAAAAAGAGTTAAACATAAGTTTGTGACACTGACTGACTGACTTACTGACTTGACTGACTGACATGACTGACTGACTTGACTGACTTACTGAATGACTTGACTGATTTACTGAATGACTTGACTGACTTACTGAATGACTTGACTAACTTACTGAATGACTTGACTGACTTACTAAATGACTTGACTGACTTACAACCATCGACTTCAGTTCCAGAACCTCTACCATCTACCTCAGCCCGGTAGGGCCACAGCATAACTCTCCACCCTCTTCACAATCATCCACAAACACCAGCACACACAATTTAAGGAAAATACTATTATTTCTGTTACATTTGTAGTCTTAAGCAGTAAAAACAACATAATACATCACAATAATGAACTACAATTACATATTCACTTTTATTTTTGTAAGATCTGTTGCTCTAAAAAAGGTTGTTTGGCTTTTTGGGGGCTCCCAGGAATGTAACCCTATTTTTCCCATAAGTTCTTCAGTTCATCTAACACGATTTTACCTAACATGGCATTACCAGGAACGTAACTATCGTGTTAAATGATGGTCTACTATATCTCAAACAGTTAATCAAGGTCTTATTGGATTAGAATTTAGGTGTCCCACTGAGGTCTGGGGGGTCAATCCCCAGTATGGCTAGAAACATTTAGACATGTTAACTTAAGGTACCTACTGTCCATGTTCACCTGTCAGTAAAATAGTCGACTGATGTGGGTTGCATCCTGGGATATAATTGACCTAATTTGCCCGAAATGCTCTGCGTAACAACCGGCTCTCTAAGTCATTGATGTCAGCTAGGTCTGTAGACCTTGTACATGTACTTGTAGAAATAAAGATAATATTACAGTCATACCTCGGTTAACGATGGCATCGGATAATGATAAATTCGGTTAGCGATACATTTTTACGTCAAAATATTGACTCGGTTTACGATGATTGATTCGGTTTACGATATTCGTCCCGGACGCGTCCGCATGGCGCCCAGCTGTACGGGCACTCTAGGGAGCATCAGTGTGCTATTGTTTACAAGCGAGAGCGACCACCACCCACTCCACCCACGCATTCATACCAGTATATTGTCATTATTCCACTGTTTTTAGTGCTTGCAACTGCTAAATAAGCTACCATGGGTCCAAAGAAAGCTCCTAGTGCCAAGCCTGTGGTAAAGAGGCTCAGAAATACAGTAGAACTGAAGAAGGAGATAATAGAAAAATATGAAAGTGGAGTGCGTATCACTGAGCTGGCCAGGCTGTATGGTAAAGCCTATTCTACCATCGCTACCATTGTGGCCAAGGGAAATACACGTAAAATCAAGGAAGCTGTTGTTGCGAAAGGTGCATATGTGATCACAAAACAGAGATCGCAAGTGCTGGAAGATGTGGAAAATTTGTTGTTGGTGTGGATCAACGAGAAACAGTTAGCAGGAGATAGTGTTTTGCAGGCAATAATATGTGAAAAAGCAAGGCAGTTGCATGATGATCTCGTTAAGAAAATGCCTGCAACGAGTGCTGAAGTGAGCGAATTTAAAGCCAGCAGAGGCTGGTTTCAAAAATTTAAGAATCGAAGTGGCATACATAGTGTCGTGAGGCATGGTGAGGCAGCCAGTTGTGACAAAAGTGCGGCTGAAAAATATGTGCCTGAATTCCAGGGGTACATAGAGGCTGAAGAATTCCTCCCCCAACAAGTGTTTAATTGTGATGAAACAGGCCGGTTTTGGAAGAAAATGCCCAATAGGACCTTCATTACTCAGCAGGAAAAGGCACAGCCAGGACACAAGCCTATGAAAGACAGGCTAACTCTGATGCTTTGTGCTAATGCCAGTGGTAATTGCAAAGTGAAGCCTTTACTGGTGTATCATTCTGAAAATCCCCAAGTGTTTGGCAGATGCGGTATCACCAAGTCTAACTTGTGTGTGATGTGGAAGTCTAACAAAAAGGCATGGGTCACAAAGGACATTTTCTTAGAGTGGTTCAATGGCGTGTTTGGCCCCAGTGTGAAGAAATATCTCCAGGAAAATAATTTGCCACTTACGTGCCTCCTGACAATGCTCCTTGTCATCCTCTAAACTTGGTAGAGAAAATTGTGGAGGACTTTAAATTCATCAAAGTGAAGTTCTTGCCCCCTAATACCACTCCTCTCCTCCAGCCCATGGACCAGCAGGTCATTTCCAACTTTAAAAAACTACACCAGAGCAATGTTTCAAAAGTGCTTTGATGTGACCACAAACATGAATATAACCCTAAGAGACTTTTGGAAAAATCATTTCCATATCCTGCATTGTGTACATCTTATAGGTAAGGCTTGGGAGGGAGTGACTACCAGGACTTTGAACTCTGCCTGGAGAAAATTGTGGCCAGACTGTGTCCTAGAGAGGGATTTTGAAGGTTTTGGGGCTGACCCTCAGAACCCTGAGCCTGAGCCTGTTGTGGAAGAAATTGTGGAACTGGGCAAGTCCATGGGGTTGGAGGTGAGTGGTGAGGATGTGGAACAGTTGGTGGAGGAGCACAATGAAGAGCTAACCACTGAAGATCTGCAAGAGCTTCAACAGCAACAAGAGACCACAGGTCAGGACAATGGTTCAGAGGAGGAGGAGGTGGAACAGAGATGGAAGAAGGTGCCTTCTTCAGTGATTAAGGAGATTTGTGAAATGTGGAGCAGGGTGCAAGGCTTTATGGATGAATATCACCCTAACCATGCTGTTGCAGACCGTGCTGGCAATCTGTACAATGACACAGTGGTGTCCCATTTCAGGGATGTGTTAAAGAATCGCCAGACACAGAGCTCCCTGCACAGATTTTTGGTTAGAGAGGGGTCCAGTGACTCTCAACCTGGTCCTAGTGGCATTAAAAGAAAAAGGCCAGTAACCCCAGAAAAGAACTTGCCACCTGCAGTGTTAATGGAAGGGAATTTCCCTTCCAAACACTAGCATACTATACTCCATCCTTTTCCCTCCTCCCGTCCTCCACACATCAACAACTCTTCAATAAATGTAAGTGACATGTTATTGTACTATATTTACATGTATTTCTTTAATGTTCATTAAATTGTGTATTATTTAATGTCAAAAAGTTCTAAAAAATATTTTATTTTACTACTTTTGGAAGTCTGGAACGGATTAATTTTATTTCCATTATTTCTTATGGGGAAAATTGATTCGGATAACATTGATTAGGTTACAGATACGCCCTCTGATGGATTAATATCGTTAACCGAGGTATGACTGTATATTATTATTATTATTATTATTATTATCATGTTATTGGAAGCTTTTGTTTTTATAGTGGGTTGTACTAGTGTTACATGAGGAAATAATTATCTAGAAACCACATAAGACATTAACACTGAGTATAAATGTAAACAATTTTTAGCTCTCTCACCCGAGTGTTTAACCCTTAAACTGTCCACACATAGATCTACGTTGACGCGTGTAGCGCACTGAATATTTTGAGAAAAAAATAAATTGTTCTTTTTGTTTAAAATGAAGAGCGCATTTTAATTTTATTTTTGGCATCCTCGAATTTTGTAATACAGTGGTCCCTTGGTTTTCGTGCATCTCCAAACTCGAACATTTATGTAAGTGTATTTTCGTAAGTGCTGTTGCAAGTGTATTTTTGGGGGTCTGAAATAGACTAACCTACGTGACATTATTTCTTAAGGAAGTAAATTCGTTCGGTAATGGCGCTTGAGCAGCATTCTGGAACGAATTTTCGGCGAAAACCGAGGGACCACTGTACTGCGCACACCGAGTGCACAGACCCATTCTCTAATGTCTAGGCAACTCAGGCTTATCGTGGCAAGGTTAAAAGCATTTAAAACAAAACGTAGATCTACGTTCGAAGCAGTACGTGCGTCAATGTAGATCTACGTGTGGACAGTTTAAGGGTTAATACATGGTGCTGTATAACCCCTTCTCTATGTTGGTCCTACAAGTAGCAACCCAAATTGGCCAATTTTTACTAACTGCCATCTATATCTGACACATAGACACCATTTGCTCGTTTGTGGTTATGAGCGGATCTATTGTATTAAGATCTCTTCTACAAAGCCATCCACTGTTGATCAGATGCTTCTCAGCAACAGATCACTGGAGACAAAAGATCATTGGGCTAAAATTAATAATACACTTACAGTGGAACCTCGAGTTTCAGCTGCCCCAAGTTTTGGCCGTTTTGAGTTTCGGTCACTTTTTTCGCCTAAATTTTGTCTTGAGTTTCAAACAGTACCTTGAGTTTCGGCCGCCATACCAGACCTGTCAGCCCTGCCTGTGCCTGCCCGTGCCCACACAAAGCATCCCACGCAAGTGTTGTGAGTCAGTCTGGCTTTGTTTCTCCTCGAGTGAACATTACCCTGCGCGTTCATCCAAGCATATACCCCGTGTTCATATCAACCTATGTAAAAATTCTATGCACATAAAGGGCCCCAGAATCTGGAATTCATTACAAGTAAATATTAAGATAATCTTGTCTGAAAATCAATTTAAGACTCAACTCAAAAACCACCTACTCACCCAAACCTAAATGATCATGCTATAAACTACTTTGAAAAATGCTCATTGTTACTTTCCTATACGATAATCTCAATTTTTAATAATATGTTACTATTATGTTACCCCCTACTCATATTATAAGTTAATGTCAAAAATGCTCAATGTTATTTTCCTTAAGATAATCTCAATTCCATATTATCATTCAAGAATCTTAACACCTGTAACAATCTAAGATCTAATATCATTATATAATAATTTAAACAGTAAAATTTCATCATATTGTAATTTTGAAAATAATTTTAACTAGAATAAACTCAATAAATTTCTCTAATATTAAGTACCTAGTTTTTAAGGACTAGAATAAGCTGCCCCTAATGCCATGGCATGTCAGTGGCTCTCCTTGCACTCAATTTACATTGTAACTTCCAATACCCATGTAACCTGCAATGAAATAAAATTTGTTTGTTTGTTTGTTTGTTTGTTTGTTTGAGTGTTACTGGTACATAATTAACCATGGGCCCAAAGAAACTTCCTATAGAATTGAAGAAAGAAATTGTAAAAAAAAATACGAAAATGGTGAGCGTGTGCTCGAGCTTGCTAGGATGTATGGCAAAAACAAATCAACCATCAGAGGAGGAAGAGGGAGGGAAGGAGGTGCCTTCTTCAGAGATTAAGGAGATTTGTGCAATGTGGAGTAGGGTTGTGGAAACTTTTTTAGTCACTAAAAGTTCCACAGGGTAAGTGAGCCGTTAGGAGCCTTAAACATACCGTGGATCGGCCCTCGGAGTTTATAAACCCACACACCCAACAAAACATACGCACACTCCAGCTGATGACGGTGACTATTGTGTATATTTTAATTGATAGATTTATCCACCTAGGAACACCTAGGCAAGTTTGTACAGCTAGAGACTAATAGTAGGATTATTAAGGCAACGTTAGGTATTAATAGTGTAGCTCTAGCAACCCTAATATAGGTAGCTATAGGCCTGAATAGACAAACATTAGATTATGTTAGCTAACGGAACTGGCAGCTCTACACTTGAATCTAGGCGGGAAAGAGCACCAGTTCCTCCTTACCAGACCAGACTCCACACGGAGAAGACGTGCTGTGATACCACAGCATCCCCACGTGACCCAACATCTGTCCTGGGGCCCTGGAGGAGATCCCGAAGTACCGTGGGAAATCTGCCTCCATCCAGACCCATTACAGTAAGACTAGGCTTTCTTTTCTCAGTATCTGGCCAGTTTTCTGGGGAAACGTTAGTGAGTTATCTGTGGGTCTTAGGCGGACGGACGACTTTGTGTTGGTATGTACCAGCGTCGTCCTTAAGTTCAGTCTGGAAGCTAGTGTTACTTACTGCATATATTACTCAAGGGACATCCTAGGAATCAGGGAACTCTGAGGTGCAGGCAGGACACTAATTACCCCATCTTTTGCAGACAAAGTTTCTCCACTGCACATGGTGTTAGGGGTTATATATAAGAAGACCAGGACACATAGACACCCTTTTTAATTCAAGTAAGAAAACCCCTTCCAGTATTGTGTAGGCAGTGTGGGATTCCCACTGCAATTAGCTAGAAATTTGTACCATAGCCACTTGTAAGTCTGAGAAGTGTCTCAGAGTGTCGGTGTCAAAGTGCTTGCCTAGAGTGCAGCTTACAAGGGGCCAGTCCAAACAAGTTTCTACAAGGGTGCAAGATTTTGTTGAGAAATATTACCCCGAGCAAGCTGAAACAAGTCATCTCTGCAACATATTCATGACAAAACCACATCCCATTTCAGAAAAATGCTAAAGAGACACCAGAAACAGACCTCTGGACAGTTTTTTTGCGCAGTGGTCCATTGACTCTCAAGCTGA
>WNWK01048729.1:0-13448 GCA_009830355.1 Cherax destructor | reverse complement strand
GTAGGAAAAAAACGAGTCATGTTATGTGTTGAGGCGTCAGATTGGGTGCCTGTGATGAGTGGGGTTCCACAGTGTTCAGTCCTAGGACCGATGCTGTTTCTGGCATATGTGAACGACATGATGGAAGGAATAGTCTCAGAAGAGTCCTTGTATGCAGATGATTGACGTTAATGAGAAGAATTCATTAGGATGAGGACCAGGCATAGCTACAAAGGGATCTCGACATGCTACAGAGCTGGTCCATAAACTGGCTCCTGGAGTTCAACCCCACGAATTGCAAAGTTATGAATATTGGGGAAGGGCAAAGACGGAGTACAGTCTAGGGGCCAGAGACTAAAAACCTTACTCAAGGTAAAGGATCTTAAGGTGAGTATAACACCGGGCACATCACATGAGGCGTACATCAGTCAAATAACTTCTGCAGCATAGCTAAGTATCATGTCCTACGAGAAGTTAAGGGAAATCGACCTGACGACACTGGAAGACAGGAGAGACTGGGGAGGTTTGATAACGACATATAAAATACTGAAAGGAATCGACAAGGTAGACAGAGACAGGATGTTGCAGAGATGGGACAAACCAACAAGAGGTCAGATTTGTAATTTGAAGACTCAGATGAATCACATGGATGTTAGGAAGTATTTGTTCAGTCCCAGAGTTGTCAGGAAATGGAATAGCCTGAGAAGTGATTTAGTGGAGGCAGAATCTAAAATATAATTTGTTGGATTAAGCTAGATTAAATTGTTATAATAAGGTTATGTAAGTTTTCTAAAGTTCTTTTGGTACAAAATTATTAATTTTTACATTAACATAATTGAAAAAAATATATCTTTAAACTTATAAGCGCAAATTTTAGTAAGGATTTAATTTTAAATGAGTTATTGCAAACTGACCAATTTTACATATTCGACATGACATATACATATTATATATATATATATATATATATATATATATATAATATATATATATATTTATATATATATATAATATATATATATATATATATATATATATATATATATATATATATATATATATATATATATATATATATAAAATATATATATATATATATATACATATATACATATATATATAATATATATATATATATATATATATATATATATATATATATATATATATATATATATATATATATATATATATATATATATATATATATATATATATATATATATGAATGTTGCAATGAGGAGAAGGCTGGAGGCAGTGGAGATGTCATGTCTTAGGTCAATGTGTGGTGTGAATATAATGAATATAGTGAATATAATATTATCCAGAGTGCTGAGGAGGGGTGTTGAGGTGGTTCGACATGTAGAGAGAATGGAACGAGACAGTATGACTTCGAGAGTGTATAAACTGTAGTGGAGGGAAGGCAGGGTAGGGGTCGGCCTAGGAAAGGTTGGAGGGAGGGGGTAAACGAGGTTTCGTGTGCGATGGGCTTGGACTTCCAGCAAGCATGTGTGAGCGTATTTGATAGGAGTGAATGGAGACAAATGGTTTTTAATACTTGACGTGCTGTTGGAGTGTGAGCAAAGTATTATTTATGAAGGGATTCAGGAAACCGGCAGGCCGGACTTGAGTCCTGGAGATGGGAAGTACAGTGTCTGCACTCTGAAGGAGGGTGTTAATGTTGCAGTTTAATAACTGTAGTGTAAAGCACCCTCTGGCAAGACAGTGATGGAATGAATGATGATGAAAGTTGTTCTTTCTGGCCACCCTGCCTTTGTGGAATCGGCCGATGTGTTAATAATATATATATATATATATATATATATATATATATATATATATATATATATATATATATATATATATATATATATATATATATATATATATATATATATATATATATATATATATATATAATATATATATATATATATATATATATATTATATATATATATATATATATATATATATATATATATATATATATATATATATATATATATATATATATATATTATATATATATATATATGTATATATATATATATACAAACAATTGCAGACGGACGATCTTGACTAGCAAGACAAGGCACAGGGGTGGAAATCTTTAGCTCAAGTCCTTTACACCTCTCAGTGTATTTATTATTTAAAAAGGTTACACAGAATAATAGCAATCCATGTGTATAGTATCCAACGAGAAACGTTTTTTTCTCAAACCACATAACCTGTTATAAACGACTAGAAAAAGCTTGGGGCTGGCTATTATTATATCTTATAATTTCATACTTGACATCTCAGAAACCCTCCTACCCCATATTAGTGGTAGGGGGATGGTGGTAAGGTGTGGCTGGCACCGACCACTGACCACACTCTAAGGGTAACCGTGGACGGTGACACATCCGCACTACGCTACTCTGAGAACTGTCTCCATGCTTTAGTTGCTCTCTTGCAACATTGCAAAGCTCCTGATGACGCACTGAGAAGTGTGAAAGTACTTGAGCTAAAGATTTCCACCCCCCGTGGCTTGTCTTGCATATTAATACCCCTCTGGAGGAGGGGTGTTAATGTTGCAGTTTTGTAGCTGTAGTGTAAAGCACCCCTCTGGCAAGACAGTGATGGAGTGAATGGTGATGAAAGTTTTCCCTGCCTTGGTGGGAAACGGCCTATGTGTTAATAAAATATATATATATATATATATATATATATATATATATATATATATATATATATATATATATATATATATATATATATATATATATATATATATATATATATATATATATATATATATATATATATATTATTGCCCGCCTCGTGGGAAGAGCGAAAATTCATGACGCCCTAAGCCACTGGCCAATGCAATCTTATAAAGAACATGAGCCTCGCTCTTCCCACGAGGTGGGCTAAAACAACATGGGTTCGATCCCCCGGCTAGCCGGAATTTGTTATTGATTAAATATCACTTGCTCTATATACGTTTTAATAATGATCTGATATTCTGATGAATTTTTTTTTAGAAGAAAATGTGGTTTCTTCTGCAGGAAGTAAGCTTCGGTGTTGGCCCTTTCACAATTGCAAAACCACTAGCTGATGCAGTGGACTTAAATGTGCCATATTTCTACGATTACTGGAGGATCGTTGCTCTTCGAGGACATACTGAGGTAGACCCGTGGAGCTTCTTCTTCCCACTTACCCCACTGGTGTGGGTGGCAGTCCTGACAACGCTGGTTATTCTTGCTGCTTCGGTGTTTCTTATGTCCTCAATCCTCTCTCAAAAGGACGATGTGAGGAACTTTTTAGATATTATTCTCGATTTTCTCAAAATATTACTTCAGCAAGGTAAGATAAATTTGGCCGAATTTAAAATATTCTTAAAAAATAGTTGGAAATTGTTATTTGTACTTACTTAGTTACAAAATCATATTCAGTTAATATGGAAAAGAACATTCGTCTACAGCTCAAGACATTTCTTTGCAAGAAATTTATCTTTACGAGTAATTTTTTTAATCATTAGTAGTAGTGAAGTGACTCCTGTTGAAACGATTCCATTAATAAATGGCCTGGGGCTGTACACAAGTGTTCTTTTCATTATTCAATTATTATTAAAGTTTATGTCTGCTCTGAACCTTTTATGAGATGACAGATATGACACTCCAAAACTATACTGAACACTCAAAACTTTAATTCATAAATCAGGTCAAGATTAATTGCAAAGTGGCTTGAACAGCATCTAAATGAATGACAATCGAAAACTACACAAAATATAATAAGTTTAGGAATAATGTAGAAAAATAAAAGATATTGTTAAAAAAGAAAGTAGTAGCTGAACCCATCTCATCATAATACACTTCAAAATTGGAAGGAAACAAGTAAATGCTTCTTCATAACGTGGGGCACACAAGTGAGCCTCAAGCATGGTCCACGTCTATTTCATTCTACTCGTGTATGTACTGGCTTCACAAGCCTTTGTAGGCTAAACCACACTCGTGAGCAGCGACAAATGTCGGCTCGAATCTTGCTTGTTGCATTGAATATATATATATATATATATATATATATATATATATATATATATATATATATATATATATATATATATAGTAGGTTGGTAGACAGCAACCACCCAGGGAGGTACTACTGTCCTGCCAGGTGACTGTGAAACAGAAACCTGAAACTGTTTTACATGATGGTAGGATTGCTGGTGTCTTTTTTCTGTCTCATAAACACGCTGGATAACAGGTATATCTAGCTACTTCTACTTACACTTTAGGTCACACTACACTGGCATACACATGCATATATATACATACACACATCTAGGTTTTTCTTCTTTTCTTAATAGCTCTTGTTCTTTTATTTTCTTATTGTCCATGGGGAAGTGGAAAAGAATCTTTCCTCCGTAAGCATGCGTGTCGTATGAGGCGACTAAGATGCCGGGAGCAATGGGCTAGTAACCCCTTCTCCTGTACAAATCTACTAAAAACGAGAAGAAGAAAAACTTTATAAAATTGGGTTGTCTGAATGTGCGTGGATGTAGTGCGGATGATAAGAAAGAGATGATTGCCGATGTTATGAATGAAAAGAAGTTGGATGTCCTGGCCCTAAGCGAAACAAAGCTGAAGGGGGTAGGCGAGTTTCAGTGGGGAGAAATAAATGGGATTAAGTCAGGAGTATCTGAGAGAGTTAGAGCTAAGGAAGGGTAGCAATAATGTTGAAGGATCAGTTATGGAAGGAAAAGAGGGAATATAAATGTGTAAATTCAAGGATTATGTGGATTAAAATAAGGGTCGGATGCGAAAAGTGGGTCATAATAAGCGTGTATGCACCTGGAGAAGAGAGGAGGTAGAGGAGAGAGAGAGATTTTGGGAGATGTTAAGCGAATGTATAGGAACTTTTGAACCAAATGAGAGAGTAATTGTGGTAGGGGACCTAAATGCTAAAGTGGGAGAAACATGCAGAGAGGGTGTAGTAGGTAAGTTTGGGGTGCCAGGTGTAAATGATAATGGGAGCCCTTTGATTGAACTTTGTATAGAAAGGGGTTTAGTTATAGGTAATACATATTTTAAGAAAAAGAGGATAAATAAGTATACAAGATATGATGTAGGGCGTAATGACAGTAGTTTGTTGGACTATGTATTGGTAGATAAAAGACTGTTGAGTAGACTTCAGGATGTACATGTTTATAGAGGGGCTACAGATATATCAGATCACTTTAGTTATAGCTACAGTGGGAGTAAAAGGTAGATGGGATACAAGGAAAATAGAATCAGTAAGTAAAAGAGAGGTGAAGGTTTATAAACTAAAAGAGGAGGCAGTTAGGTAAGATATAAACAACTATTGGAGGATAGATGGGCTAGTGAGAGTGTAGGCAATGGGGTCGAAAATGTATGGGGTAGATTTAAAATGTAGTGTTAGAGTGTTCAGCAGAAGTTTGTGGTTACAGGCGAGTGGGTGCAGGAGGGAAGAGGAGCGATTGGTGGAATGATGATGTAAAGAGAGTAGTAAGGAGAAAAAGTTAGCATATGAGAGGTTTTTACAAAGTAGAAGTGATGCAAGGAGGGAAGAGTATATGGAGAGAAAAGAGAGGTTAAAAGAGTGGTGAAGCAATGTAAAAGAGAGCAGATGAGAGAGTGGGTGAGATGTTATCAGCAAATTTTGTTGAAAATAAGAAAAGTTTTGGAATGAGATTAATAGTTGAGGAAGCCTAGAGAACAAATGGATTTGACAGTTAAAAATAGGAGAGGAGAGTTATTAAATGGAGAGTTAGAGGTATCGGGAAGATGGAGAGAATATTTTGAGGATTTGTTAAATGTTGATGAAGACAGGGAAGCATGGATTTCGTGTGTAGGGCAAGGAGGAATAACATCTTGTAGGAGTGTGGAAGAGCCAGTTGTGGGTGTAGGGGAAGTTCGTGAGGCAGTGGGTAGAATGAAAGGGGTAAGGCAGCTGGGATTGATGGGATAAAGATAGAAATGTTAAAAGCAGGTGGGGATATAATTTTGGAGTGGTTGGTGCTATTATTTAATAAATGTATGGAAGAGGGTAAGGTACCTAGGGATTGGCAGAGAGCGTGTATTGTTCCTTTGTATAAAGGCAAAGGGGACAAAAGAGAGTGCAAAAATTATAGGGGAATAAGTCTGTTGAGTGTACCTGGTAAAGTGTATGGTAGAGTTATTATTGAAAGAATTAAGAGTAAAACAGAAAGCAGGATAGCAGATGAACAAGGGGGCTTTAGGAAAGGTAGGGGGTGTGTAGACCAAGTGTTTACAGTGAAACATATAGGTGAACAGTATTTGATAAGGGTAAAGATGTTTTTGTGGCATTTATGGATTTGGAAAAGGCGTATGATAGGGTAGATAGGGGGCAATGTGGCAGATGTTGCAGGTGTATGGAATAGGAGGAAGGTTACTGAAAGCAGTGAAGAGTTTTATGAGGATAGTGAGGCTCAGGTTAGAGTGTGTAGGAGGGAAGGGACTATTTCCAGTAAAAGTGGGCCTTAGACAAGGATGTGTGATGTCACCGTGGTTGTTCAATATATTTATAGATGGGGTTGTAAGAGAAGTGAATGCGAGGGTCTTGGCAAGAGGTGTTGGGCTAAAAGATAAAGAAGCAAATACAAAGTGGAGTTGTCACAGTTGCTTTTTGCTGATGACACTGTGCTTTTGGGAGATTCTGAAGAAAAGCTGCAGAGGTTGGTGGATGAATTTGGTAGGGTGTGTAAAAGAAGAAAATTGAAAGTGAATATAGGAAAGAGTAAGGTGATGAGGATAACAAAAAGAATAGGTGACGAAAGATTGATATCAGATTGGAGGGAGAGAGTATGGAGGAGGTGAATGTATTCAGATATTTGGGAGTGGACATGTCGGCGGATGGGTCTATGAAGGATGAGGTGAATCATAGAATTGATGAGGGGAAAAGGGTGAGGGAGCACTTCGGAGTCTGTGGAGACAAAGAACCTTGTCCATGGAAGTAAAGAGGGGAATGTATGAGAGTATAGTTACACCAACGCTCTTATATGGGTGTGAAGCATGGGTGATGAATGTTGCAACGAGGAGAAGGCTGGAGGCAGTGGAGATGTCATGTCTGAGGTCAATGTGTGGTGTGAATATAATGCAGAGAATTCGAGTTTGGAAATTAGGAGGAGGTGCGGGATTACCAAAACGATTGTTCAGAGAGCTGAGGAGGGGTTGTTGAGGTGGTTTGGACATGTAGAGAGAATGGAACGAGACAGAGTGACTTCGAGAGTGTATAAATCTGTAGTGGAGGGAAGGCGGGTAGGGGTCGGCCTAGGAAAGGTTGGAGGAGGGGTAAAGGAAGTTTTGGTGCGAGGGGCTTGGACTTCCAGCAAGCATGTGTGAGCGTATTTGATAGGAGTGAATGGAGGCATATGGTTTTAATACTTGACGTGCTGTTGGAGTGTGAGCAAAGTAACATTTATGAAGGGATTCAGGAAACCTGGCAGGCCGGACTTGAGTTCTGGAGATGGGAAGTACAGTGCCGGCACTCTGAAGGAGGGTGTTAATGTTGCAGTTTTATAACTGTAGTGTAAAGCACCCTTCTGGCAAGACAGTGATGGAGTGAATGATGATGAAAGTTTTTCTTTTTCAGGCCACCCTGCCTTGGTGGGAATCACGATGTGTTAATAAAAAAATAAAAAAAAAATATATATATATATATATATATATATATATATATATATATATATATATATATATATATATATACATGTATATATACATATATATATATATATATATATATATATATATATATATATATATATATATATATATATATATATATATATATATATATATATATATATATATATATATATATATATATATATATATATATATATATATATATATATATATATATATATATATATATATATATATATATATATATATATATATATATATATATATATATATATATATATATATATATATATATATATATATATATATATATATATATATATATATATATATATATATATATATATATATATATATATATATATACTATTATTGTAACCACGAGCGAGTGGTATTTAATCAATTACTAGTCGGGGGCTCTAACCCGTGTTGTTTTAGTCCGCCTTATGGTGAGCGAAAATTTCATGATGCTCTAACCCACTGGACCATCCACCCCTACAAAGAACACGCACCCAGCAGACCTAGGTGTTGTACCGTTATCTGATGGTTTTGGCACCCACACCATTGAATATCAACTCACACCATCCTATGTCCACCCACTCCATCAGGTACACTCACAGCTTTGAGACTGCCTGTCTCCAAGCTGCGAGTGTATGTCACTCTGGGGACTTCTTCCAAACAGTTCCCTTTTCGGTAATGGGAACACGCCTTGACCGTAAGACTCCGTATTGCAGTGGCTCTCTGACTCGCTGCTACAATTCACACGGAATATACGACCAATATGGTCTACATGGTCTTAAATGTTCATACAAGACACAATGAAGTCAACGACATCATAAAGAGAAGCCTTGCTACAGCTGTATGCGAAGCCGAGAGAGAGCCCCGATCACTAGCAGCCAATAATACTCACAACCCAGCAAACTGCCCTGATGGGATGACCATCTATCTTTGGAAGAATGGCAAGCTCTTAGCATGGGACTATACATGCATGTTGACGCTGGCTGACACCTACATCTATCACAGTGTCAGGTGACAGGGAGGAGCTGCTGATCACAGGGAGGAATAAAATAATGGCATGTACAGAGACATAACCCAACATTATAAATTTATCCCAGTGGAATCAGAGACCTTGGGATCATGGGGATAAAATGACACACACTTAAAGAACTAGGTTCCAGACTCATCGACCCCATCAGAGACCCGACGCCGGCCACTTTCATCTTTCAGCTCCTCAGCGTGGCCATCAAGAGGGTCAATGCATGCTGCATACTTGGCTCACGTCCGGATTCGGAGGAGGTGGAAGAGATTCATAATCTTTGATATTTTGTACCAGTTTATTCATGTTTGAATTTTTTGTCAGTGTATCATGTCTACAAATAAAGTTCTCGTAAAATATAGAATATAGGGGTGGTAGGAGAAGAAAATATTCAAACAGCTCCGGGGACATCCCTGAGTTTTTCCTGAAGTACGTTTATTCTCTTCTCTGAGAATGAGGGTCCCCAGAACAGTTCTAGAGTTGGTACCTCCTTATATTATATGTATATATATATATATATATATATATATATATATATATATATATATATATATATATATATATATATATATATATATATATATATATATATATATATATATATATATATATATGTCGTGCCGATTAGGTAAAACTTGCGATTTGGGCTTAAATAGCAACGCTCTTCTTGCCATATAAGACAAGCGAAAATTGTGTATGCAATAATTTCGCAAAAATCATTCTGAACCTAACGAAAAAATATATTTCATTGTGTTTGTTTATTATTAAATTAATGTTAACGTATCTAAAATATATTTAGTTGGGTTAGGCTAAATTATATTGGGCTTGTTGTAATAAGGTTAGGTAGGTTTTCAAAGTTTCTCTTGGTACAAAATTATAAATTTTTACATTAACATAAATGAAAAAATATATCTTTAAACGTATAAGAGAAAATTTTGGAAAGGACTTAATTTTAGATGAGTTCTTGCTAATTGACCAGTTTTACCTAATCGGCACGACATATATATATATATATATATATATATATATATATATATATATATATATATATATATACTTGACGTGCTGTTGGAGTGTGAGCAAAGTAACATTTATGAAGGATTCAGGAAACCGGCAGGCCGGACTTGAGTTCTGGAGATGGGAAGTACAGTGCCGGCACTCTGAAGGAGGGGTGTAAATGTTGCAGTTTTATAACTGTAGTGTAAAGCACCCTTCTGGCAAGACAGTGATGGAGTGAATGATGATGAAAGTTTTTCTTTTTCGGGCCACCCTGCCTTGGTGGGAATCGGCCGATGTGTTAATAAAAAAAAAAAAAAAAAAAAAAAAAAAAAAATAGGTAAAACTGGTCAATTAGCAAGAACTCATTTAAAATTAAGTCCTTTCTAAAAATTTATCTTATACGTTTAAAGATATATTTTTTCATTTATGTTAATGTAAAATTTATAATTTTGTACCAAGAGAAACTTTGAAAACCTACCTAACCTTATTATAACAAGCGCAATTTAATTTAGCCTAACCCCACTAAATATATTTTAGATACGTTAACATTAATTTAATAATAAACAAACACAATGAAATATATTTTTTCTTTACTTCAGAACTATTTTTGCGAAATTATTGCATACACAAATTTTCGCTTGTCTTATATGGCAAGAAGAGCGTTGCTATTTAAGCCAAAACCGCAAGTTTTACCTAATCGGCACGACATATATATATATATATATATATATATATATATATATATATATATATATATATATATATATATATATATATATATATGTCGTGCCGATTAGGTAAAACTGGTCAATTAGCAAGAACTCATTTAAAATTAAGTCCTTTCTAAAATTTTCTCTTATACGTTTAAAGATATATTTTTTCATTTATGTTAATGTAAAATTTATAATTTTGTACCAAGAGAAACTTTGAAAACCTACCTAACCTTATTACAACAAACGCAATTTAATTTAGCCTAACCCAACTAAATATATTTTAGATACGTTAACATTAATTTAATAATAAACAAACACAATGAAATATATTTTTTTCGTTAGGTTCAGAATGATTTTTGCGAAATTATTGCATACACAAATTTTCGCTTGTCTTAAATGGCAAGAAGAGCGTTGCTATTTAAGCCAAAATCGCAAGTTTTACCTAATCGGCACGACATATATATATATATATATATATATATATATATATATATATATATATAAAACCTCCTTTTTAGGACCAAATTTTTCTTATATACTTTTTCTGAGCTCTGCCCCCTTGAGGCCCCGCCCCTTGACCCCCCGGCCAATAACCCCTGGCCTCTGCCTATGACCCTCGCCCTCTAACTCCGCCCCCTACCCTTTAGGGGCCAATGGGTTTTGCCATCTTTTTTTTTTATTTTTTTTAATTTTGGCAACTTGTTGTTGGCAACTTTTTCCATTTTTTGTGGTTCCCAATTCCTAGGATCCACTTTTACCTCGATTTTCCGAATTTTGGCTGTTTTTTTCGAATTGTTGGTGGCTTACTTTAAGATCGAGCTCCAGCTCCTGGACCCAAAATTTTTAGAGAATTTTTTTGTTTTGCTGGTATACACATACATGCCTCAAATGGTATAAACACAGAGGTAAGCATAGTTACCCATATGGTAATGTTTTGGTATGATCTCTATTGTTAGACATAACCGGTGAAGTTCCCCCTATGGGGTAAGTGGTAATTCAAGTGGTAAACACAGTTGGTAAAGTTCCCCTATGGGGCAAATGGTAGACACTTTCACAATTTTCATTTGAAAAACAATTGGTGCAGTTCATTCCCCTCCCAATAGGGCAAGTGATAATACCACCAATTAGTGTGACGTCACTGGCAGTCATCAAGATCGATCAAGTAAACCCAGGTGGGTGTGAAATGACACATACGTGTCATTTCAGTCAATGACAAAACTCCCCTACGGGGGGACGTGAATCATTACACAACTTCATTGTTTTTATGTGTTACACAATTTTTTCTTGTTTTCGGTAATACAACAAAAAAATACATTTCGGTAATACAACAAAAAATTACAGTTCAGTAATACAACGAAAAGATACATTTTTCGTACTACAACAAAAAAACTTGACAAGTTTTTCTCTAGTACAACAACAAAAAAAAAATTTTTGTTCTCGAGTACTTCGGTAATACAAACCATTTTACGATAGTACAACAAAAAGACACATTTTCTCTAGTACAACAATTAAAAATGTACAATTTTTCACTATTACACACAGTTTTTTCTTGTTTTCGATAATACAACAAAAATATACAACATACATGAATTTTACATACATCATAGGAGGAGGGAACACCCCACATTTTTTTTCCTGTAATCTTCCCTACTCCTCTCCCACCACTCCTCTGCACCTCACCTCTATTACCCCAATCTCCCTTCTCACTCTACCCACACCCACTACCATCCAACGATACTTAACCCAGGATTACCTGTTATGTGGGTCTTGAGAGAGATAAGTAGGTTGTCAAAGACACTCCTTGTAAGGATGGTAACGATATATTTACTTGTCTGTGAGGAGAGATCCCAGCCACGTCTGTCCAGCTGTATGTCGGCCTAGAACTGAGAGTGAAGGCCTGTGACGTCATCGCCACATGGAGCGGGAGCTCTGACGTCACAGCAGTAACAAGGGAGCCTACAAGTAACGTCTGGGGTTACTATACTTGTGATACACTACACAAGTGTACACATATTTACTGACACGACAGCTCGGCCATGTTATGTATGACGTCTCAGCATACTAGACAACTCTATAGCTGAACAGACAGGTGCCACTGGGTGAATCTATACAATAGCAAGCACATTATAACTTGGAACTAATCAAGATTAATCTTACTATCGCACTTCTTGAGTTAATGGTACTTAAGAGAATTTTAATGGATCTAGATATAAACATTATAAATGCATTACAATTACAATTTGATATTTGATCGATCAATTTGTATTCATGCACTCAGCAGGTTCTGAGGAAGAATAAATATATTTACAAGGAAGAAGTTTTAACAGAAAAGAGAGACTCGGCTAGCACGGTCAACTGTTAAAACTCAGAACTCAGAGGGAACATGAACACACACAAAAAAATTCTAGATATTGAACACTTAGTAACAAAACACACAGTCGACAATTTCTCTTAACTTAATCATCTAATTATACAGTCTATTTACATTTAACCCCAACTCTGCTAGGGTAAGATTTACATATGCAGAATGGTTATCATCTCTGGGTGGATCAAACTCTGTTACAATAGGCAACTCAACTTCTGATTGAGGAGGATCTACACTGGTATCAACAAATGATACTTGGGGATTTCTCAACACTTGTCGTGTACGCAAGGAATAATGACAATCAGGTTGTTCCTCTGACTCACTACTAGAAGTTGAAGGTACAGGGTCAGACGGATTATCATTGTCAGTCACAACAGTCTGGTTGTCAGGGGCTTCGTCTTCGTCACATACTAACTTCATATGATCTAAATGTGATTCTTTACACTTACCCGTACTAAGTTCTCTAACTTTATACTTATTGCCATTGATATGTTCGACTACTCGATACGGGCCAACAAACTTTTGGTCTAATTTAGGCATTGCGGAATTTTTATTAAAATTAATAATCATTACTCTCGACCCTACTTTAATTTTAGTTGGTTTAGCTCGAGAATTAGTTACTCTAGTAAATTCTATTGTTGATTTATGAAGCGTTTCACGGATTCTTCTAAAAACTCTGAGCTT
>WNWK01048728.1:0-13449 GCA_009830355.1 Cherax destructor | reverse complement strand
ACTGAACGTCTTGTAGGAAGTTCCTCATGCCTGTGTAGTCCCCCTTTTGTAGTTTCGTTTCTCCTTCCTATTCCTGCTCCCCTCTCCACTTGTAGCTCAACTATATAATCAAAACACAGAACCAAATGATCACTAGCTCCAAGGGGCCTTTCATACGTGATATCCTCGATGTCCGAACTACTCAAGGTGAATACTAGGTCCAGTCTTGCTGGATCATCCCCACCCTCTCTCTGGTAGTGTCTCTAACATGTTGATGCATGAGGTTTTCCAGTACCACATCCATCATCTTGGCTCTCCATGATTCAGGACCCCCATGGGGCTCTAGGTTTTCCCAATCAATCTCTTTGTGATTGAAATCACCCATAACTAGTAACTTTGCTCTCCCCATGTGGGCTCTTCTGGCTACCTCGGCTAGTGTGTCTACCATTGCTCTGTTGCTCTCGTCGTATTCTTCTCTTGGCCTCCTGCAGTTCTGTGGCGGGTTGTACATTACAGCAATTATCACCTTATGGCCCTCAGACTGAATTGTTCCTACTATGTAGTCCCTTTCACCCATTCCATCCATTCCTTCCACTTCCTCAAATCCCCACCTGTTCTTAATGAGCAGTGCAACTCCTCCTCCCCCTCTGCTCCCTCTATCTTTCCTGAGGATTTGATATCCGGGTGGGAAGATTGCATCTGTTATCATCCTGGTGAGTTTCGTTTCTGTGAGTGCTATTATGTCTGGGGATGTCTCCTTTATTCTTTCATGCCACTCCTCACATTTATTTGTTATACCATCTGCATTTGTATACCAAACCTTTAACTTCTTTTCTAAAACCGTAGTCTGGGGGGTATGTTGGGGTTGGGAAAGTGGGAGATCTGATGGGGAACTATGGGTGGTTGGTGTGAAGGTGGAGTTTGTACTGAGGTGGGTGGAATCATTGGGTATGGCATGTGTGTTTTGGGTTAGGTTGTTTGGTTGCATTGGGGGTGTGTGTGTGTGTGTGTGAGAGTGTGTGTGTGTGTGTGTGTGTGTGTGTGTGTGTGTGTGGGGGGGACCTGTTTGTAACTACAGAAGTAAAACTGTGCGCTCAGTGTTTTTTTTTTTTTTAATTTTTTCCTCGCATTACATTGATGTTCACTTAGTTGTCTTTCGGAAGGTTAGAAAATCAGCTCCTTTTCCCTTCTCTTAAATCCCTACTAGTCATACCGTATCATGGGTATCACTTTAAGTCCACAGGTAATTGAATTACAATTAACGTAATTCACCTAAGTAATTACCTTCACTCAGGCTGTTGGTTATAGTTACACTAGTTTACCGTTATCTACA
The DNA here is from genome assembly GCA_009830355.1 of Cherax destructor. Lineage (NCBI taxonomy): Eukaryota > Metazoa > Arthropoda > Malacostraca > Decapoda > Parastacidae > Cherax > Cherax destructor. The sequence goes on along the minus strand of WNWK01048728.1, from coordinate 12,137 downwards.
AATCACTGAACCAACAACTCTTCCTTAAAAGCATAATAGTAATCTCATTATAATCACATAATCAAGTGGGAAATCAGAAATCAATGGAACGAGGATTAGAAAATTTTTATGAATATTTTAATCAATTTACCACAAACATTAATCTTCATATATTCTTCATATGAGATTCTTCTATTTAATTACTACACTGAATACACTTCAACTTATTTATATACAGAAACGAGTATATATTATTAGGATAAGAGGGACCAAGAGGTAAACTTGTAGACTCTCTGGGTACTCATATATTTTTTACCTATGTAGTGATCACTCTCACTAGAGCTCTTCCTGCTCTTTGGCTTCCATTCTTGTTCTATCCCTCTCCTGCCGTCCATTCTTGTTCTATCCCTCTCCTGCCGTCCATTCTTGTTCTATCCCTCTCCTGCCGTTGCCAGCTTTCTTGGAAGCAGAGTTGCTCCTCCCTTAACTCCAGTTCAGCATTTCTGAACAGCGTGGAAGACAAGGCCAATAATCTTGATTTAATCCAGCTGGTCTTCCCTTCATTAACCTAGCAAGTCCCTCCGTTATTAACCCAGCAAGAGATTTAGATCAAAGTGAAAAAAATGCAGAGTTTACTTAAACTAGAACAAGATTTACATAAATTGAGAGAAGGTAACAGTTTGTAACATTTAATTTTACATAGTTTGATATATATATATATATATATATATATATATATATATATATATATATATATATATATATATATATATAATATATATATATATATATATATATATATATATATATATATATATATATATATATATATATATATATATATATATATATATATAAAGATATATATATATATATATATATATAGAGACAGAAAGAAGAGAAGTGATGAATTTAGTATGCATGAGTAACTGTTCTTTTGATTTTTAAACCAGTTTTCATATAACTATACATAGTTTGATGCATTATTCTCAACTTGTCTTGGTCTTTACACCTCTAATAGTTACTTCATTAACACAGCAAGTCCCTCCTTCATTAACCCAACAAGTCCCTCCTTCATTAATCCAACAATTCCCTTCTTCATTAACCCAACAAGTCCCTCCTTCATTAACACAGCAAGTCCCTCCTTCATTAACACAGCAAGTCCCTCCTTCATTAACCCAACAATTCCCTTCTTCATTAACCCAACAAGTCCCTCCTTCATTAACACAGCAAGTCCCTCCTTCATTAACACAGCAAGTCCCTCCTTCATTAACCCAGCAAGTCCCTCCTTCATTAACCCATATCCCCCCTTCATTAACCCGGCAAGTCTCTCCTTCATTAACCCAGCGGATAACGAAAGAAATGCATGTTTACAAACTATACATATAACGAGGTTCACAGCCTCAGGTTCCATCTCAAATGGATAGGTTGGAGTCACATTTTACCGACACAGTCCGGAATATAAACTTTCACTAAAGTAAGAGATGTTTAAGATGTTGCCCAACATCTCAAATTTTTGAAGCTATATATATAGTGTTTGCTTCCACAGTAACCTCATCTAATTCATTAAACTTTTATCATTGAAGAAGTACGTCATTTACCGCCAGTGAGGCTCGAACCCACGTCTCTGCACCTTCCGTCACTAGAGACAAATCCCTTCACGGATTTTGCGTAGCATGTGCGTTCGAATCTCATTCCTGTCTTATTATTATTATTATTATTATTATTATTATTATTATTATTATTATTATTATTATTATTATTATTATTATTAATGTATTCATTGGGTGGGAAGGTAAGAGCACTAAACCCCGAAAGGTCATATAGAACCTTGAGGAATGGTAGGGAGTCAGTTTCCATCCAAAGAAGAGAAGGGAAGGTCCAACTCCTTGGATTAAGAGCCCTCCCTTGTCCGGACTGCTGCCACAGTACTTTAATATGAAACATTAACTTGGTAAATTAAAGGCAGGAAGTAAATGAAAAGAATGCATAGAATATTTATACAAGACACAAGACCATGAGAGAGGAACATCTCTCTCTCAAAGTAGCGGCAATCTTGAAAAAGTGTGTTGCTTGACGTGGCTGCCAAGATGGTAAATATAATAACAGGTCACACTGTTTTCTACTCCCCATTCCTTCCTCTACTTCTATTTTATTCCCTTCGCAATCCTCTCCTTTTCCTCCTTCCGTCCATTCTCTTATTAATCCTCTTCGTTCTCAACACCTTATTTTTTCCCCTTCTTATTTTATTTATTTTTCATCTTATTCATCCTTCTCTTGCTGCTTCCTTTTTTTCCTCCTCTTTATCCTTCCCTTTTATTTTTCGATAGCAGCAGCATCCTGCTCTTTCTCCTAATCTTTCTCCCCATCCCCTTACCTACACCTCCTCCGTCGCCTCTTTCTCATCCTCTTACTCCTCCTCTTCCTGCTCCAGCTCTTCTACTTCCTCCTCCTTCCTTTCCTCTTCTTCCTCCTCCTCCATTTCTTCCTTCTCCACTTCCTCCTCCTCCTCTTCCTCCTACCAGCGCACTCAGCCACTGTGTTGTGACAGTGGAAGTGCTACTCGCACTTCACTCTCTAGAATCTTAAGTATTTGTTTGCGAGAGCAAGATATATATATTTGTGTATGGGGGAGAGGAAGGAGGAAAAAGGGGAAAAAGAGGGGTATGAAGGTGAGCGAGGAAGGGGAGGAGACAAAGAAATGGGGATAGGAGGAAGAAAGACGGGGGATCGAGGAGATATAATCCGGACCTGTAAGATGCTCAATAAATCTGATATATTTATGCAATTTTAGCCTGGAAAGAGATGCAAGTAGCTCAGTGGTAGATCACTCGCTTTAGACAAGTCACCTTACACCTGCTGCCTCTGTTCACCAAGCAGTGAAAAGTCATCCAGGTGTTTGTTTTCTGTGGTGGGTGGCATCCTGGGCAGGATGTGGGTAGTATATCTTTCAAAAGGCCGAACTTTGAAATGCGTTCTGTATAATGTAATACTGCATGATAAAATGTATAATACATCACTGATGCAATACTGAATGACATAGTACTGTATGAAACAGTACTGTGTGACACCATACTCTATGACACAGTACTATATGATACAATAGCAACATTTTGATGAACTCTTGCAGCAGATGCATCCATCAATCAGTGGAAGGTTCACCATCAATCAGTGGAAGGTTCACCATCAATCAGTGGAAGGTTCACCATCAATCAGTGGAAGGTTCACCATCAATCAGTGGAAGGTTCACCATCAATGTTCACCTGACTAGCCTCGTTCTCTCACTCATTCAAATTTTAATATTCTATTTTTAAAATCCAGATGTTAAATGACCTACATGTGTATTATAACATTCCTCATTATAACTGTAATAGGTTTCATTAACAACATTGTCTCCAGTGTCAATAGTAATTGAGAGAGCATCTCTGTAATGATGAGCAAAATCAACTTGAAGTGTTGCAAGAAACAGCATTAAGTACAAGCTATTCCTTGACCATGACTGCATATATATGTGAGCATCTTAAGCCTGCATGTGCATGACACTTGATTCAGAAGAGGAAACACGTCCTAATGTTTCCACCCGTACTGGGGATCGAACCACGGACCTCAATGTGTTTACCTGGAGAGAGTTCCGGGGGTCAACGCACCCGCGGCCTGGTCTGTGACCAGGCCTCATGGTGGATCAGAGCCTGATCAACCAGGCTGTTATCAAGAAAGTGTTTTAGTTCAGATGTGTTAGATACATTGTTGTGATCTTTGAAAGTGAGATTTTCTGACATTATCACTCCCAGGTCCTGGACTGTGAATGTTAAGATAACTTTGATGACCTTTATGCCGCGAGAAATCGGTCGCAATGCCATTTGTTTTCACTTTTTTTTTTTTTTTTTTAGGCAGTTCGGAATTTGTTATCATCTACTTTCTGTATTTCGCTTAACTTATTTTGTGAATTAGTGGACCAGATAGTACTGGTTGCCCATAGAGGTATCGTACATTGATATACAGTAGGGCCCCGCTTTACGGTGTTTCGCCGGGCCTCGCGACCCTCAAAGGGTTAATTCATTCCAGAGAGTCTGACCAAAACCAAATTCGACAGAAACTAAAGCAATATTTCCCATAAGAAATAATCTAAATCCATTATTAGAATAATAACAATAATTAATAATAATAATAATAATTAATAATATCTAATAATAATAATAAATAATGATAATATACCGTACCACTTGGCTGTTGAGTAAAAAAAAACACTTTTTTTTTTTAAATTAAGTAAACTAACGAACAAAATAATTATATTTTCATTTGCAACAGTTGCATCGTTGCCAAGTGCTGACCAAATATGAAAAAACAAAAGCTTGATATTAATGTTTTTATGGAGGTTTATAAAATGTATTCAAATACAAAACACTTTGAAGTCTGCCTTTCCCCTACCACCTCAAAAAAATATTAGAAGAAAATAAATAATAATGGTCAGTAAACTATTTTATCATAAAATTAAATCACAAAATGTATTTTTTTTAGAATGAATCTGAACCCGAACACCCCCCCTCCCCCGTCCGTCTGTGTCTAAAAGTTCAAGATTCTTCACAATCTCTCGTTCATTTTCAGTGTCAGGAACTTCTGGAAATGTAAACGACACGGTACTGGGCATCGCTCTCACCATTTGCTGGTTCACTTTCTCTATAGTATTCTGTTCTCAGTTGTCTCCCATCTTAGCGTTCACTTTAGCTGCATAATAACGGGGAAACGTCATCAGTGTGGGAGTTAGCAAGAACATTGTCTCCTGCCTTGATATCAAGTGGGAGGGACATTCTGATTCTTGGTTCGAAAAATCACTGGAATCTCCCTCAATAAAGTGTAGAATCAATATATGACTACACTTTCTGAACAGCTTCAATATTTAATGGCTGATGCATTATAAAACCAACATAGTACTCATTAACACATTATGTGTGGGCAAATTGGTCAATTCACTAAATTCTTGTCTTCTAAAAGTTTCAGTAGTTCGAATCCTTGTAATAAATGAATAATGTTTCCTCTGATAGGCTTCAAATTTTCAGCCTTAGTGTGTTTTCGCGTTGTTTTGGTTCTTATAAGTACTAATTTACCTATTTTATTAGAGATATTGATTTCCATTAGTGAATAAAGAACACCTCGTCTTGTCGGCTATAAAACATTAATGCTGATGTGTTCCATAAGGAGGAAGAGCCTGTAAGTTTAGAAATTTTAAGTGCAAATGTGAAATTTTAATGAAATTATAAAGTTAATCGTTGGCTCGGAATAATTATTGGAATTTTTTTTTTTTCTGAGAGACTTCAAAACTTTCATTGTTGATGAGCTTTATTAAAAGAAAACTGAGCTATGTGAATTTCAAATTGCTAGATTTATCAGATAAAAAGGTTTCCATTTAATAACTAGAGAATGCCTCTTCTTGTTGCCTTCAAGCCATTAAGTGTTAGCCTATTTTAAATGAAAGTATTTTTGTGTTGAATTTGGGCTGTGAATATGGAAATTTGCTTATCTTTTCATATAAAAATGGGGCTTTAAAAACACAAAATTGAATTTTTATATTTCTTAGGGGATTGTAGAGAACTCCATGGGTAAATGGGAAAGAAACCGTCCTCTGTAAGCCATGCGTGTCGTAAGAGCCGACTAAAATGCCGGGAGCAAGGGGCTAGTAACCCATTTTCCTTTCTTAATAAATGTAAAAAAAAATATATATATTTCTTCTTTTTCGGGTCACCCTGCCTCGGTGGAAGACGGCAGATGTGTTGAAAAAAAAAGATCTAAAAAAAGGAGAAATATTGAAAACTCATGTTCTTATAGGTTTTTTTTCAAGAGTTTAGTGAACCTTAAATACTGTAGGACTTAGTACGTGAGGCGTCCCACTGTAAGCTTCAGTGTTCATATTTGAAACTAACTTTCTCAAAGTTTTTCGATTATAAGTTTATAACGACTTATCTGATTGGCTTAAAATTATCCTCTTGGTCAACTATTACTAAGCGAAGGTTCGTGGTGCCTTCATCTCAGTTTTATACAGACGATTCCTGAAATTGGTTTCCATTTTATATATTTAGAAAGACTGGCTTTGATCGACTTTTCAATTTCAGCACTCGTGTATCCTGCTAAAATGAAACTTAGTAATGTCGGTTCTCTGTACCGACAAATTGATAAATTTGAACCATCTATATATATTGTTTAAATTACTTATCTATATTGAACCATTTATCTGTATTGTTTCTTAATGGAAAGTTTGTAATAGTTCTGTTCTGTTAATGTCCTAATTTGCCATTTTTATTGAAGAAATTAGGAAATTAATGTACATTTGATAATTTGTGAATACTTCTTTAGTTTTGCTTCAAATCTTCAACGATAATATTTAACCGCTTTAGAAACTTATGTTGCACTATGTACTATTTATTTCGCCTGAACTGACGTTCACGGGGTTACGATTATGCAGTATGATGCCTTTCCCGGATCGTGTCACGACCGAAACGCGTCTAGTCATATTCATTGTAAATTAGAATCGGTTCTCTCCTGGTGAACTTACTCTCCCCACGGTACGGCAATAATAATAATAATAATAATAATAATAACAATAATAATAATAATAATAATAATAATAATAATAATAATAATAATAATAATAATAATAATAATAATAATAATAATTTCTAAAATCAAGTTGCTTCCCAAACATGCGTCGATCATCAGAACCTCCTCAAGCTGAATTGCCATTTGGCGTAAGATCTGATTATTGCAAGAAACTGTTAAGTAAACCTAGTTGAATCCTGTCTCTGTCCTCTGTCTCTGCCTCTGTCTGTCTCTATCTCTCTTTTTCTCCCTCTACCTCTCTCTCTCTCTCTCTCTTTGCCTCTGCTAGAGGAATCTCCAGGTTGTATTTGCTGAACCGTGTCTTCTGTATTACCCACTTCAGTTTTAATATTCCACTCAAATATATATGATATTAAATGCATACAGGTTCCAAGGAAGGTTTGAAATGCTCTTGTCTACGGAGATACAGCTGATGCAGATTAATAAAATTTATTGTGATTTTATGTTTTCACAATCCATTTAGATTTCTGTTTATTTTTATTTCTAGACATTTAGTAAGATTAATGTTGAGAGTATCTTGTTCATTTGGTTTCAATTGCCAGCCACTGGCTTCATCAGTTCGATTCAGAAAAAAAAACATTGGAAGATGTGGAGGAGTTTGAAGTAATCGGTCATTCAGCCGGGAGTGGATGTGTTCAGTTCATTAATCTTGATAAAAGTACAGCATCTGGGCAGAGAAGCTGGTGGTATACTGCAGACTGGTGAGGTGAAGCAGTCGGAGGCGGCGTCACCAGTGGAAAAATCCACAAGCAGGTCGTGCCTATTAGTTAGGCAAGATCCCAAGATCCAAAGATTTTACCATCTGACAGGAATTATTTTACAAATTGTTTAGCCAAGTGTTGCACAAGTGTCTCATTCATCAAATTGTGTTTTTAAGCTAATTATATAATAAACAATGTAAGAATGTAAAGTAATACTATATCATTTTGAGATTAAAAGTGGCAAAATTGGCATATAGCTTCTAGACACTCCATTAAATAGACCAAGCTTCTTCTAAATAGGATACACAGTTTTAATTTTGAAGCTGATCAGAGAAGCCTTTCTCCATTTATTACATGGAGACAAAATTTTGGAATTGCTTATGTCATATTGCTCAGCGCACCTACGCCTATATAAATACTTCCATGAATCTTGTCTAACATACATTACACAAGCGCTGAAGAATTAAAGCCGATCGAATAAGGCGCTCTAGAGTAATAAAAGAAAATTTGGGAGAAAAAACAAATTTCTCTTCAAACTTATGAGAAAAAATATTTGAGTTTGAATTAAGAAAATAATTCCATTAAATTGGCAAAAAAATAGAAATTGGCACCTCAAAGCCCAAAAATAGCACAAAACAAATTTCATTTAAGATTCACCAGTATTTAGGGTTTGAAGCCGGTCCTAAGATACATTCACTATTTTTTACAAGGTTAGAAATTTACTTAATAAAATTGCAAATTGATATTTACAGAGCTCAAAATGAGTGACAAGATCTGTTTAAATAAAGGTCACCAATCCGTGAAAGTTTGAATCCTATCAAAGAAAGCATTATCCAGTAATTGACCTGATACCAGCGATTACAAACTTTATAACAATTTCCGAAAAATTTGAAATTTGTCCCAACTTGTACTAAACTTAGAGTATCATCTTACTTATAGAGTGCATCGTTATTAATATTATGAAGCCAATCAGAAGAAGTGATACAATTTATTGAACAAAAATGAATATCACAGTTCAATAAAAATTTTGCTGTATGACCCTTGTGGGTTTAACGCTTAGTTCTGATTGTAAGAATAATATTAAAATTGGCAAATTAAGACTTATTTCATCTAAAAGCAACGTGAACCTTGTGCTTAGGAAGCTACTGCTGTGGTGAAAATTTGAAGGCGATCAGATGAATCATTCTCCAGGTATGACACGGATACCAAAGATTCCAAGTTTTTTTTTAGTTTCACTACATCAACACACGAAACTAATGGGTACTATCCTGGCCCTATGATGCATCAGTCATTAGCTTTCAAAGCAAAAAGAAGACGTATGCTGAGAAATATTTAACGTGATTTAAGGGGAATATGAGAGGTTTTTACAAAGTAGAAGTGATGCAAGGAGGGAAGAGTATATGGAGAGAAAAAGAGAGGTTAAAAGAGTGGTGAAGCAATGTAAAAAGAGAGCAGATGAGAGAGTGGGTGAGATGTTATCAGCAAATTTTGTTGAAAATAAGAAAAAGTTTTGGAATGAGATTAATAAGTTGAGGAAGCCTAGGGAACAAATGGATTTGACAGTTAAAAATAGGAGAGGAGAGTTATTAAATGGAGAGTTAGAGGTATCGGGAAGATGGAGAGAATATTTTGAGGAGTTGTTAAATGTTGATGAAGACAGGGAAGCTGTGATTTCGTGTGTAGAGCAAAGAGGAATAACATCTTGTAGGAGTGTGGAAGAGCCAGTTGTGAGTGTAGGGGAAGTTCGTGAGGCAGTGGGTAGAATGAAAGGGGTAAGGCAGCTGGGATTGATGGGATAAAGATAGAAATGTTAAAAGCAGGTGGGGATATAATTTTGGAGTGGTTGGTGCTATAATTTAATAAATGTATGGAAGAGGGTAAGGTACCTAGGGATTGGCAGAGAGCATGTATTGTTCCTTTGTATAAAGGCAAAGGGGACAAAAGAGAGTGCAAAAATTATAGGGGAATAAGTCTGTTGAGTGTACCTGGTAAAGTGTATGGTAGAGTTATTATTGAAAGAATTAAGAGTAAAACAGAAAGCAGGATAGCAGATGAACAAGGGGCTTTAGGAAAGGTAGGGGTGTGAGACCAAGTGTTTACAGTGAAACATATAGGTGAACAGTATTTGGATAAGGGTAAAGATGTTTTTGTGGCATTTATGGATTTGGAAAAGGCGTATGATAGGGTAGATAGGGGGCAATGTGGCAGATGTTGCAGGTGTATGGAATAGGAGGAAGGTTACTGAAAGCAGTGAAGAGTTTTTATGAGGATAGTGAGGCTCAGGTTAGAGTGTGTAGGAGGGAAGGGGACTATTTCCCAGTAAAAGTGGGCCTTAGACAAGGATGTGTGATGTCACCGTGGTTGTTCAATATATTTATAGATGGGATTGTAAGAGAAGTGAATGCGAGGGTCTTGGCAAGAGGTGTTGGGCTAAAAGATAAAGAAGCAAATACAAAGTGGGAGTTGTCACAGTTGCTTTTTGCTGATGACACTGTGCTTTGGGAGATTCTGAAGAGAAGTTGCAGAGGTTGGTGGATGAATTTGGTAGGGTGTGTAAAGAAGAAAATTGAAAGTGAATATAGGAAAGAGTAAGGTGATGAGGATAACAAAAAGAATAGGTGACGAAAGATTGGATATCAGATTGGAGGGAGAGAGTATGGAGGAGGTGAATGTATTCAGATATTTGGGAGTGGACATGTCGGCGGATGGGTCTATGAAGGATGAGGTGAATCATAGAATTGATGAGGGAAAAGGGTGAGTGGAGCACTTCGGAGTCTGTGGAGACAAAGAACCTTGTCCATGGAAGTAAAGAGGAATGTATGAGAGTATAGGTATACCAACGCTCTTATATGGGTGTGAAGCATGGGTGATGAATGTTGCAACGAGGAGAAGGCTGGAGGCAGTGGAGATGTCATGTCTGAGGTCAATGTGAGGTGTGAATATAATGCAGAGAATTCGGAGTTTGGAAATTAGGAGGAGGTGCGGGATTACCAAAACGATTGTCCAGAGAGCTGAGGAGGGTTGTTGAGGTGGTTTGGACATGTAGAGAGAATGGAACGAGACAGAGTGACTTCGAGAGTGTATAAATCTGTAGTGGAGGAAGGCGGGTAGGGGTCGGCCTAGGAAAGGTTGGAGGGAGGGTAAAGGAAGTTTTGTGTGCGAGGGGCTTGGACTTCCAGCAAGCATGTGTGAGCGTATTTGATAGGAGTGAATGGAGGCATATGGTTTTTAATACTTGACGTGCTGTTGGAGTGTGAGCAAAGTAACATTTATTAAGGGATTCAGGGAAACCGGCAGGCCGGACTTGAGTTCTGGAGATGGGAAGTACAGTGCCGGCACTCTGAAGGAGGGGTGTTAATGTTGCAGTTTTATAACTGTAGTGTAAAGCACCCTTCTGGCAAGACAGTGATGGAGTGAATGATGATGAAAGTTTTTCTTTTTCGGGCCACCCTGCCTTGGTGGGAATCGGCCGATGTGTTAATAAAATAAAAAAAAATATTCACACAAATAAAATAGGCAAATCTGACTCTAAGTCGTTGGATAATTAGCGAGCATCTCTTCTGAACTTTTGAAACCGCTGAGAGGCTGTGAAAATTATCTCATCCATTCCAGGATGCTGAGAATTTGATGAACAAGTTTAGTCATAGCTCGCGTGAACACGCCAAGTGTTTCAGTTTGAAGCCAATTGGATGAGGCGTTCTCAAGAAATTGATAAAAGGAAGCTTAAAAATGGCAGGGATTTAAAAAACGAGGAGAAAAGAAAGATAAAAATTAATCAGTCAATTTCTTAAAGATCCTCCTTCAAGGATAGTAGTAGTATGTATAGTGATACAAGTAAGTAGTATGTATAGTGATACAAGTAGTAGTATGTATAGTGATACAAGTAGTAGTATGTATAGTGATACAAGTAAGTAGTATGTATAGTGATACAAGTAGTAGTATGTATAGTGATACAAGTAGTAGTATGTATAGTGATACAAGTAAGTAGTATGTATAGTGATACAAGTAGTAGTATGTATAGTGATACAAGTAAGTAGTATGTATAGTGATACAAGTAAGTAGTATGTATAGTGATACAAGTAAGTAGTATGTATAGTGATACAAGTAGTAGTATGTAAAGTGATACAAGTAAGTAGTATGTATAGTGATACAAGTAGTATGTATAGTGATACAAGTAAGTAGTATGTATAGTGATACAAGTAGTAGTATGTATAGTGATACAAGTAAGTAGTATGTATAGTGATACAAGTAGTAGTATGTATAGTGATACAAGTAAGTAGTATGTATAGTGATACAAGTAAGTAGTATGTATAGTGATACAAATAGTAGTATGTATAGTGATACAAGTAGTAGTATGTATAGTGATACAAGTAGTAGTATGTATAGTGATACAAGTAGTAGTATGTATAGTGATACAAGTAGTAGTATGTATAGTGATACAAGTAAGTAGTATGTATAGTGATACAAGTAGTAGTATGTATAGTTATACAAGTAGTAGTATGTATAGTGATACAAGTAAGTAGTATGTATAGTGATACAAGTAGTAGTATGTATAGTGATACAAGTAAGTAGTATGTATAGTGATACAAGTAGTAGTATGTATATTTATACAAGTAGTAGTATGTATAGTGATACAAGTAAGTAGTATGTATAGTGATACAAGTAAGTAGTATGTATAGTGATACAAGTAGTAGTATGTATAGTGATACAAGTAAGTAGTATGTATAGTGATACAAGTAGTAGTATGTATAGTGATACAAGTAGTAGTATGTATAGTGATACAAGTAAGTAGTATGTATAGTGATACAAGTAAGTAGTATGTATAGTGATACAAGTAAGTAGTAT